>PNEQ01034244.1:135000-250168 GCA_003012365.1 Medauroidea extradentata
ATAACATATCTGTACCTCTGAGATAAGGCGTCGTAACTCCAAAATTGGAGTTTTGTGATTTTTTACACTATTGTGTTCAGAATAAAAAGTTTTGTGCAATGGTATGTTGTAGTAAGCCCTGTGATGGTTATTGTAAGATATAGTGTTGAATTGTTCATTTAATGTGTTTGCTTTCGTAGAGGTAAAGTGCGGTAAGTCCCATTCAATGCCTTTTACCTCTAGTGACCTATGTTTAACTTCTTGTAGTATGGTACAGTGATGTCTTTATTTATAGAGTTACATCTGTATACCGGAGTAATCCTTACTATTATAAATGCGAATGTGAGTTTGTTACGCTTTCACGCCTAAACCACTGAAACAATTGATGAAAGTTGGTATAGAGATAGACTGGACTTTGGAGGGCATATGCTAATCTTTGTCGCGAAGAAAAAAACGTGATGGGGAAGCCACTCCTAGATACGTCTACTAGATGACGCTGCAATCGGGGGTCCGCAGGTTCCAGGAATGTAAATAGGGCCGAAGGCACGACTAAGGAGGCGTCAACGCAAGTGCGACGGTGAGGGAACCAGGGCGTACTACGTCAACTTCCCAAGTGGTTCACATGTGACGTCCTTTCTAGAGCCAAATTAAACGCGAACAAAGTCGCAGGTAAAAGCTTGTAGATCATACAGCAAAGTTTCCCAGTTATTTCAGTCACACGTCAACTATCACAGCGAAAGTATCTCCGAAGCCATTTATCTGTTGAAAAAAATGCATCGTCTGTTTGTGCAAGAATGCACACATTATTCCTGAGAATGATATACACTAAAGTTGATTGTAGATACATATTTTTAACACTTAATTCGACCTAATATTCCATGAACCTAATGTTGATACCTGTCATGATTGAGACCGGTATTATCTCCTCATGAAAGAAGCCATATCTGAAGAAGTTATTGCCAATGTAAAGACAATATTGCAATTTATTTGAAGCAAGTTTACGGTATGACAAAAAGAGAGATGATAAAGATACTGCAAAAAATTACAGCAAAAAGTTGGCTGGGATCTAAGGAAATGTCTAGCTACGATACTTCTGACTAATTGAAATTAATTTTATTTGTGAAATCTTAGGACTCTGACTACACTTTGTACAAGATTTATCCACCAAGAAAGGTTCCTGTGTAATTTTGGATGAAACTAAAGGTGACAGAGGAGGAAACGAGATGACTTCATATATTTTTAAATGGCCAATGCAAGAACTTCCAAAATCACCTGATATTGAAGAGATCGCAGCATGTTCAGGTAATCACCCCGAAGAAAAAAAAAACGGTAGGGCCTAATGATATGACAATCGCTTGTTACATTTGGCTTTTGTACAATTTCAAATCAATGAAGATCATTAATCATAATTATACGTTGAAGAGCCACACCCACATGAAAGTCGACACCATTCATGTGATTATTAAGCGTACGAAGAAAAAACAGCTACACATGTCTGCTTGTGGCACTTTGAAATTGGCAGCAGATGGTCAGGAATTGTGGAGACAAAGCAAACGCAGTTACTCAGCGTGGAAGTTCATGGTATCCTGAACTATTGTGAGCTGTTCATTGGCCCTTCTGTATCCTTTATTTCCAGGAGCAAAGGAACTGATGGCCAGCAGGTATTGATATCTACGATGACACACATTCAGCTGAAGGAAGAAAGTTTTGGTACACTCATTTACAAAACCCTATTCCAGCAAGAAAATTTTCAGGAAGTTGACCTTCAGTTCGACTGTACTATGTTAAAAATTTTCAATAAAATGAAAGTTAAATTAAAAATATAACAATTATGAATGTGATGTAAATACTAAACATCCCATGTTTCTGAGTTTTATTACCCTTCATGTTTAAGAAAGAAATGTACCCGTAATGTAATTAGGAATTTATTATTCATACAGCTAAATTTATCACTCTTTTTACGATGCAACTACTAAAGATTGCTGTGTTATTTTGAATTTGCGTGGACTCTTAATTCCGTTACATGGTAGAATAAAACCATACACCTTATTGGTTAGGTGTAAACTGACATAACTCTATTTGCTGTTAAACATATTATTCATATATTTAATATGCAATACCATTATCTACAAAATGGTAAAAGTAAATTTTTGTTTTAATTTTCACAATTCAAAATGTAATTTCTTATTTTACAGACAATTATTACAAAATTGACATTTATTTTCTTCTTCTACTCAAAAAGTTAAAAAATTAAGTTACGACACCTTACCTCTGAGGTAAAGAAACATTTTCAGCAATTTAGAGCAGAATTTGGAGGTCAGGAGAACTTAACGGAAAGCAATGATTGCTCACCACAGTTTATAAAAGTGTAAGTATGCACAACTTCTGACATTGTTCTTTCGCAATGACAGTTAGTAAAAGTGATGGCGTTCACCAAATCCTCTTCTCTTCCCAACGTCTTCGACTCCCTCACCATTCCGCTGCCAGCAACACACCTTGTATGTGAGTAACTCGACGTCTGCGGTGTCAAATCTTAAGAGAATTTTGTCTAGTTTGAGTTCCGTCGCCTCGTCACGTCCCACAAGTTCCCGCTCAAAGTATTCAGAAAGTAAGTTTCTGCAAAGCGTGTAACAGCGCACATTTAAATATGCACTTCTGTATTCGGTTCTCGTCTTGAAACTTCCACGGTTCAAAACAGAGCTGTCGGCGCTAACGTTCTGAACTTTGAATACTTTTGTTAAGTGCAGAATAATTTTATCCCTGTCAGCTTGGCGAGAATTTTAAATAAATGTTTAACTAGTGGATCTTCTTTGCTGGCCTTTATTATGAAACGTGAGAAGGCGTTAACTTCTTATTTCATTATGGTAAATAAAATGTATTGAATTCTTGTTTACAATTTTTTAATACTTGTTTAAATAAAAATATATATTATCCTAAAGGACGATATGACAAAAGTTGTATGAATTTGTTTCAATAAATTACACACAGAGACACACAGCACAAACACATGTGCATATATATATATAATATATATATACATATATATACGGTTTAATAAAACTTATATGTATTAAAATGGTATTCATCGTAATTATTTTCCGTTAAATTTTAACAGTGCCTTGTCTTTCGAGGGAAACCGTATGAGTCTATATAAGGTAACACGGGGAAGCCACAACGCTTAAGTAGTTTTAAGGTCGTATGTTTGAATAATTATGAAAAAATGTATCCTATATTATATGATTTCCGTTGAACATATACATTTCTTTTAAAAAAACATCAAATAATAAATAAAGAAACGTAAATAAATGAGTGTCTGGCATCTATGATGTAAACCTGATTATTGCGTAATTACAAATGTGACCTACCGGTAATACGTAAATTTAAATATTCTTACTGGTCAAAATACAACTGAAACCTCAATTGCACAATAAATGTGAATGTTTTTTTATGAATGCCACATGGTTATGCGTTGGTTACAAACATACTATGTCAAATATTAAACACTTAAAATCAGTACCTTGTTAACGTAGATAAATACACGTATTCAGATCTTATCTAAGATATCAAATAAGAACTACCAATTGTAAACTGTGGCACAAACAGTAACATCAGCTATTTTGAGTTCTACAGTCTTCTTGTTTCTCGTAACCAACCAAAATTTTTCTCTGCTCTTTTATATATTTACAGTGTATATTATTCATAAACAGGGTGTTTAATCCAATATGCAAATTTTTATTCTTAAATTATATTGTAACGATTTTTTAAACTTAGTGTTTCCTTAAAGTTCACTTCTAAAAAGTCAATCCATTACACACATCACCTTAAAAAAGGATAAGTAACACCAATATTCAGACCACAAAACTTCATGGAATGTAGCCACTAAAACTACATGGTCAGTTTTGTTGCATGGAGTTCGAATAACGCCATGGAATCGACTTTTTGCTATTTTATTTGGCATTAAAAGCCTCAGTTTATTAAGGAAGTTATTGATTACTGAGACCGTGCGTAACCAAAGGAATATGAAGTTTTGATGTGTATGCCAAAGTATAAATGTTTGATTCACAATAGCCCAGAGCTAGACGGATATGACAAGTGTGTAACAAGAATTTCTAGTAAACAAAAGGTCTGATACGACTTGCTACGTTGCAAATAGTCGTCAAATTATATGCATTCGTTTGCCATCCTCCGTACGTGGACCTGTGACATGCCACGAAAAGAACGGTTCCCCATTCGACTGTGCTAACTATAGGTACAAAGGCAGAAACTAACTCTCAGCCACCGGCCAACCTACAGGTACTTTGTACCCAGGAAGAAGGTATAGCATGACTCTGTAGGAACTGCAGTGTGGCAAGAGTAGAGAACTGTTTCTCCTAATATGACATAGGTATTTGCTTTTTCACCTACACATCTGAAGGAATGCCGTTAATAGTAAGTTATGCTATTGCGGGTTACTCACTATTATAGCTAACCATATCCTTTTCCAACCCGTGGTTATTAGAAATTGTTGTTCATCTGGACGTGTCTTACCATCTCTCATGTATTTTCAACATATTTAGAATCAAACTGTACCGCGATAATTCATTTCAGGAAACAGGTATGGTATTAAATACATTTCAAATACCCACTTTCTTTACACAAGAGCTACTTGTACTTATCATTTATTTATAACAAATGTTGTAAGAGCACAACCACGAAATACCAGGAAATTCTAGGGATATCCCGAGGATATCAACTTAGATCATTCATGATATCCAAAAACATCCCTATGATATTCCCAGAATAGGCTATATTTGGCACAAACAAACCAAAGCTCTCATGATATCTGTAGGAAATCCCCCAGCTAATCTGTGGGTCGTCTATGCACGATTTCTCTGGGATACCGCAAGGATATATGTAGGACAGCTGGAACAACGCCTACAGGGCCTCTGCTTCTTATCTCTGTACGATCTCCGTGAGACGACAAGTGGTGATCGTTTTCTTGCCAAAGGAACACTCAAGAAAAATTACTTATTTGTTCAATAAATTAATATTCTGCGCTTATAATTAGCATTTATAAATAATTTATAGAACTGTTAGGTTTTCTAGACTAATATAATTTACCTCGAACTCACAACTATATAGTTTCAAGATTAGCATACTCACCATTACTCAACCACATTACTTTCATAATCTGCATTATAATTATTACCTGTACATTACAAGGAACGAATGAGGAAGGTAAATTTTCATAGAACTTTTTAGGTTGGAATGTAGTTATCTAATGCTTTACCAAGCAAAACTGATGAGCTAGGACAGAGGAAGAAATACAACAGATACATACAAAGAGAAACACAAACAAAAAATAATAATAACAGTACTAGACAAACATGAAATCAATAACAAACCTGTAATTCTTGGTTGATAGAAAGAACAAAAAAAAAAAAAATTCTGAAGATTGAGGAACTTTTTCATGGACACCAGAGACAAGAAGCAAACATAGGGTTGTTAAAAGATTTTCAGCATAAGTATTCGAATTAATAATACAATTTATCCTATTGAAAAAATTCGCAACTATGTACCCATACAAATATTTCATCCATAAAAATGATCGGTTTGACAATTACGATATCTTGCTAAAATATTCATGGTTATTTATAGTAGGAAAACCAGACTATTTGCATTTAGGACGGACATGTCGCACCATATAAGGTTGTTGACTTGTTTTACTTTGGATGTTTCTTAACGCATTTGTACTTTGTAGGAATAATTTTATACATTCATCTAGGCGAAAATTACTTAACTTAATAATAAAACAATTCTTTCAATATATGTTGCTACCTTAAAACGATAAACAATGTCAAAGAAATTATCCATCTGAATAACCTACAAACACACGTACTGGGTACATGTTCGGTGTAGTTAAGGGAAATTGCCATGAATTATATCGTGTATCCCTAGCATATTCCGTTTTATGTGGGGAAATATTAATATTTTTCTCTGCGATGGTTATCTGAATAGCCATTTCCCTCATCATAGAATTAATTAAACTTGTGTTTCCAAAGTTTTACATTCTAGATCTACACTATGTTTTTCTGTTACTGGTTTGCAGTTTTCTCAAAGCGAATTTATATTACAATACATCTTATTACTGTTTTTGAAATAATACATACATTTAATGGTTACAGAAAAAACAAAAAATATTATGGGCATGAAACATCTAAATAAGGTATACTAAGGGAAACGTATTATAAACATAACACGCCACGAAGAAAGACATTCATAGATACTAAAATCGAATTTATATACAGGCTGATTCTAAATTTGACCGTCAAATGTTGGCAGTTAAAACCTTAAAAATTAAACAGAAAACATACAGGACACCTAGTACCTAAACCGAATATGAAGGGAGCATTGAGTCCTTCAAAATTTAAATTACAAACATTGTTTTCTGGAATACTCGGAAACCATGTGAGATAAAAGACAAAACCCAGTATAGTGTTTTATGTTGTTGAGATCTGTAATCCTACAGCAAATGATCGTTCAAGCCTTCCACCATTATGAAAATCTCAGGGGTAACCACCTTTGTACGTATTAAACGTTTTGCGCTGTATGGTTATGGAGGTATTTAAAGACGAATAATTGGCGAGAATGACAAGCATAACGAAAAAGGTCCTCTTCTTGCAAGTTCGTAGGACATACAGTTTTTGTTCAAAACGGTCATCAAGAACTTATGCTACGTGCAGCGCGGCGGTACAGTGCATTCTGGCATTAGTCTGACACGTTGAATTGATATAAAATCTATCACAATTTGACAAACAATTACGACAGCGTTTTTGATCGTGTAACGTTCGATTCTAATGTAGTGGAGACTTGTTATCCTGAGGTACAACTTTCATGATTTTATATACACGAGGAATCATGTCAGGGATTACTATTTGACAATAAGAACACGTATAAACATCAAGAGTACCTTTGTTATTAAGAGTACTTATCAAGAGCACCATAGTTTTTAAGAATGTCCTAAGGAATACTATTGTGTATTAAAATCCTGGCAGGTAGGCAACTAGTATAACACCCAAGAAATTATGGTTGCATATACAAGAGGACAAAGTTCCAGAGAGTGGTATTAAGCAATCGTGTTGATAAATACCATATATTAGGATTGCATAGCAACAATCCGTATGAAATGTGCATTCATTACAAGCTCTGCGTCATTTCCACTTAATGCCACGTTTATACGTCTCTCAAACGTAGTGGCGCGAATTGTGGTAAGAAAAAACATGGACGACGGATTAATTGTCTCTCACAACAGCTTACCATGTAGGGATCTAGAAAACGCACGTCACAGTCAAGTGGAAGGTCTTTGCCCTAATGTTCCATGTGATTGTTCAATCATTTACTCAGCGAAACATACTGCAGTACTGTGAACGGAGCGAGTTGTAACTAAATGGATTGTATTACGTGGACTTATATGGCTGACATTCACCAAGTGTATGGAGTTGCACAGTGTAACAGTAGAGCAGCAGTACGTATGTACAGAGACAATTATCCGAACAGTGTGTACCTCATTGTTCAACGTTTAAAGCCAGTGATAGGAGGTTTGACGAGGAGGGGACATTTAAGGTGTGTACACGAGTTGCACAGTACGTATTATGTTAACATTACATCACATTGATTATTGTACATTGGGACATAACTGTTCCAATACTGTACATGTTACATGTGTCTCGACCAAACGCAGGCTGTCCTAGATCGGTACGAACACCTAATTTGAGCAGAGGTGCTGCGGAGGTTTAATGACGTGCCATCTACTAGCACCCGTCAAGTGGCGCATGCAGTCCGCACTGTACACGTGAATGTGTGGAGAGTTTTACATGAAAGTGCACCATTTGAAGGCTGAAGACTATCCACGACGGCTACAGCTCATGCAGCGGTGTCTACGATGATGTGCAGTGCAGCCATGTTTTCCATGCATCGTATTGTTTACCGACGAGGCGCGATTTACAAGAGATTTTGTGTTGACTTCTCGTAACAGTCACGTTTGGTCAGAGGAGAACACTCATGAGACGTTCGTGTCCAATCACTAAGAGCAATTTGGTGTTAACGTGTAGTGTGGTATTGTAGGTGACAATTTAATTGGTCCATACGTGTTGCGTGATCGCTTAAATGCTGATAGCTACCTGGTGTTATTGCAACATGTATTGCCAGAGTTGCTGGAAGATGTTCTACTTGGAATTCGACAGCAAATGTGGCTGCAACATGACGGTGCACCTCCGCACTATGGTGCACGTGTTCGAGAGTACCTTGTCAACACATTTCCAAATAAGTGGGTAGGCCGTGGTCGGCCGACGTCAATGCCTGCAAGGTCCCAGATCTTACACCAATTCACTTTTATCTATGGAAGCTACGAAGAGCTTGGTACACGAGACTCCAATAGTATCTGAGGAGGATCTTATCGCCAAAATACAGGCTGCTGCAGAAGTGATACGAACCACGCCCGGCATGTTTTACCGTGTCCAATAATTGCGGCATCGTCGAGCGAGGTTGGAGGCCGACAGGTCGAGCACCTCTTGTAAGACTTATGTACTATAGTTTTGCAGTCCATTATGTTATGTAAACTTAAAATATTTAAATAAAATACGTGCAAACCTCCGAAAAATAGTATGTGTTAACAAGTTAGTGACAATGTTTCACTGTTCCCTGAGTTTATGTACTGTATTTTTTTGCACTATCGAGTTTATAGCATAGGGAATTGTAGACTGACAGAAACTGTGCATACGTATTAGATGCATATTTCATACGTATTGTTGCTATGAAATCCTAATTTATGGCATTTTTCAACACAATTGTTATGTACCACTCTCTGGGACCTTGTCCTGTCGACATACGCAACCCTCATTTCTTAGGTGTTGTACTAATCGCCTACGTGCCAAGTTTTTAACAGAACACTTAAAAATATGGTGCTCGTGATGTTTATACGAGATTTTTTTGTCAAATAGTAAACACCTGATTCATTTCCATGTGTTATAAAAATCAATGAATTTGTACCTCAGGATAACAAGTCTCCGCTATATTTGAATCGAACACTACACAATCAAAAACGTCGTTATTGTTTGCCAAAATGTGGTCGATTTTGTGTCAATTCAACTTGGTATACCTATACCAGAATACACTGTACCGCCACACGTAGAATAAGTTATTGATGATCGTTGTGAATAAGAACGGTGTGTCCTACGTACGTGCAACAAGAGGACCTTTTCTGTTACGCTTGTGATGCACGCCGATAATTCGTCATCAAATACCTCCATATCCGTGCAGCGTAAAACGTTTAAGACATACAAGATTTTCATAACTGCGAAAGGCTTGAACGAGAATGTTTCTTAGGTGTGTTAATTTTATTTTTGTCTCCTTGTAACCTACATTTATGACTAGATTTTAGTATTCCATAACTTATCGCAACCTGCAAAAATTATCAATAGATTTTAGAAAATATAACTGTGCTTACTGCCGGTTAATAATTTGTTAGTATATGACTGATCACAACAGTAATGATAAATAAAATAATATATCACTGAAACAGTTGTTAAGACTATGCCTTTGTTGTCATTGTTTTCAAATAAATAATATTAATGTTATCGTGTGAAAAGTTTTTTTCTAAATTCAGTAGTAAAATGGAAACTACCGCCTTAAGCCAAATCACTTCGAAGATCGCACTACTAGAAAAAGAGAATGTTAAAATTTTAAGCGCCATTTTCTTTAGTGTTTAATTTGTTTTATGTCTGGTGGATTTATAGTAAGACAGATTTTCATAGTGACATCTGCTTATATTACGGCTAATAAAACCCACACTTATATATGTGTTTGTGTGTGTACATTTTTAATAATAAATGCCGAAAACTTCGTGTTGTTATTTATTGCCGTTGGGGCGTGATTGGGATGTATCACTTCTTAAAAGTACTCTGTTAAAGTTATATCAGTTTTCTTTAATTACAATACATGTAATAACTACTTGCAGCTAAATACGTCAACAGTTTCTTTGTCACATTACAAAGATATCCTAGCAGTGTAGCGATGTAGATGTGAAGCGAATGACTACTACTAGTATATTAAAATCAGTTCCTTCATTCAAAAAATCACTTTAAATTAAATACCGTATTTTTTCATAAACGTAGGTTAATGTATTTACCAAAAACACAACTTTGGTGATGTGGTGCCAAAAAATTTCAGAAGTCAATAATTGTAAAGAAATACAATTATTCTGAAAAGCAATTGTAATAATCATTACTATAAAACGGAAACCCAGTTTTATTTGTTGATGTAATATCAAATGATGAAACATAAAAAATGTGTTACTGATAGATAACAATTGCAGTTAAAAAAAACTATAGGTTACGATACCGTGCTCTAGTTACACTTCCAAGGGTCAACGACATAAAAAAGGATTAATTAATTGTACTATTTTTGAGGCATCAGTTTTAAAGTGCATGATTTTTTAAATATTCAAAATGTTAAGGAAGATGATTTTTTTCATTAATTTTAATAATAGTAATACAACTTTTTTTTTAAAATTCTAATGAGTTTATAAATTGTCTTGCATGTTTTTTTTTACCTGTGCTTGTTTCATATTTTTTTTGTACCAAACTGAAGCAACAATAATAATATTATGTATTTTATTTGTTGATGTAATATCAAATGATGAAACATAAAAAATGTGTTACTGATAGATAACAATTGCAGTTTAAAAAAAAAACTATAGGTTGCGATACCGTGCTCTAGTTACACTTCCAAGGGTCAATGAAATAAAAAAGGATTAATTAATTGTACTATATTTGAGGCATCAGTTTTAAAGTGCATAATTTTTTAAAATATTCAAAATGTTAAGGAAGATGATTTTTGATTTTTTCATTAATTTTAATAATAGTAATACAACTTTTTTTTTTTTAATTCTAATGAGTTTATAAATTGTCTTGCATGTTTTTTTTTTTTTTTTTTTTTACCTGTGCTTGTTTCATAATATTTTTTAGTACCAAACTGAAACAACAATAATAATATTATGTATTTAATTGTTTAGTTTTGTTAACGTACATTTAACGGTTACTCTTTTCATTGCGTGGACATAAATCAAAATATCGCTAGTTTCCTCAACAAAATAGAGAGTAGCTCAGTGCAAGAGACCACATGGATATTAATGTCGGCGTGGAGTAGTGGTGCGTTGCTCAGACGTACCAAGGAGCAGAGACATGCATAATGAACAAGAACACACACGTATGCGGGTAATAACCAAGCGCCTTCGCCCCACAACCTTTGTTGCTAACCTTTCCGCCGTCTCCCCAGAGACCGAGGTAGATGAGTAGGCTCGTTCCCTTACCCTCTTCGCAGGGATACGTTCCAGTCCCTCGCCCCTTACCCCCCTCAACCCTCGGGGTCTAACATCATGCTGAGGGGCACGCACAAGCCGGGAGATCCCCCCTCCAGCAAAGCTGCGGCGAGGTTAATGAATGTGTTGTGCGGGTTGCCGGATTACTGCGGTGGTTTCCCCTGGTCCGAACTGCCCTGTTAATCACGGGTGGCCGTATCGAATGCGCAAGTCCGCCGAGCATGGCTCCTATGAGAAATATGTACGAATCATCAGACAACGCCCCCTTCTCTCCAACTCATATTTCCTCTGCAAAGCTTTCACCACTTCTTACTACTTGCGAAAATACGATGTGAGGATTTCAGGTATTTTAGAAGTATATTCGTTGTAGCAATCATCAAAAACAATTAAAAAGGAAGTGATTTAAAAAATTAATAAAAAGTCGTAAATAATTTGGGAGAAATTAGTGAAGCTATACTCTAAATTTTGAAACTGTGATATATGAACTTATTCGGTGAAACTCCAGTCGTTTGTGTTAAAACTTAGCAAATTTATTTGGTGAAACCATGCTGATTGTTTCAGAGTGTAAATGCTAAATTCCTCGTGTACATCTGCAGCTCTGCTTGATGGTTAGTGATTGGGTGTCCTTAACTCTCAACGTCTAGGGGAAAGACCTGCTAATCACAGACGTGTGATGTTGCAGTCACATTATTCTCATTGGCACAGTCAAACGAGTGACGTATCTGCAAAAATACACTCCGCCAATAGCCATGAAGCAGAGGCCCAGATGTGAGCGATATGCATTGATACTAAATGTTGCATAATACTTTTCACCAAAAATCACCAGCTCTTAATATAATCGCTGATTTTTGTGATAATAGTTATGTACACATCTGCAGCTTTGCTTCGTAGTTATTAGCAAAGACATATGTTATTTAACTGAGCCTGTACGAACTCTGCAAAGTCACACATGACTGATTTGCAGATGGAAAACCAAGACGTTTATAGTTAAAACATCCAAACAGTAACAGTGAATCAGAGCTGCAGATGTGTAAGTATGATATGGAAACAAGCTGCTGCGAAATTACTTTCACCAACAATTTTTGACTGTATTTATCACTTTATCATCAACAATAGCATCAAATTCTCAAACAGTATACTGCCAATTCAGTTTAACTAATTAAAATTAAAACCAGAGTTTGTATAGCTATGCAGGTAGGACTAAGCATTGATTTTGGAAGTAATTGATTCTAGGATTATTGACAGTATAAATATATATGTATATATGTAAAACTCAAGATTATTGTACCAGATATATCACCTTGCTGAATATTTGTCGTTGCTACATCTTGTGAACTAAACAAATTTGGAGTTCATGCTGGAAAACTTGAAAAACATCGACACAAACGAACCTTACATAGATATGTCCGGACACTGTCTTCGTGAGACACAGTGTCTTACGATTTTCGTTCACAAATTTTGTGAAACATTTAATGTATGGCTTTACCAAATTTGTACGATTACATTTAGGCGAACCATTCTTGTGGGTTTTCCGATTAAGTACCCAAATATTGTACTAGGTACCGATTTCTAAAATGTATATTACTGGTGAAATTTATTCGCTAAGTTATAGAAAAAAAGCTGTTGTTGAGTTTATATATCACATAGAATGTAAACTGTGAATTTTAAAGACATTTTTGCTTCTAAATTTATGGACTAAACCCCCGGTAGTAATGGATAAAGTGACAATAAGGAATCCAATTATCCAGAGACATTAAGAAACAGTAGCTCTACACACCATTTTTTTTTTTCAAAGTGCGTATATTCTTGCTGATACAGGCTTACGATAAAATATAAATTTATCACATTTGTACCCCCTCGGCACAAGTTGCAACTTTGTTCTCCTCAGTTTTTCTGCATTTCTCGAGACGTAATATTTCAGATTGTTTTGATTAGCAAAAATTCATGAAATTATACCGCAGTTAAAAATTTGAAGACAATTACAACCTTAAATAAATTATTTTGAAATATATATTGACTGTATATACAGAGGAGGAATTTTTATTAGGTATTTTAAGATGCCTCATTGCGTTTAAGTGGGCAAATATGTAATTGATCGATGATGAACATCCAATCAATTAAATATAAAGGCTTTTTAACAACAATCAAATTGCCGGTGCTGTATATCAGCTTCTATCCATGCACTTGTACATTCAAGTAGGATACGTCCAAGCTTCATGATATGTGACATTTCCGCACAATCTGGTATTAAATGATTTGTGCGTTTTATTCGAGATTCGATTTATTTATTTTAATGCATGTGGTTAACTATAGCACCAAAAATATCATGACTTTAGGACTGTAAACAATTGCAATTTTTTTAATGTTTATCTTTAACATTTTACAACACAACGTTCATGGGCAAACAATTTACTGTCGGTATTCCGTACAATCATACCAATCAAACAAATAATATATAATATTTGTGTTAACTAACTCCTCTTATCCCATAATATTTTCGATATGTAGTCCATATTAGTTGATGCATTTTCCTAATTTTAAACCGTCAAACACATTTGTGTGTAAACTTTTGGAATATCTCTGATAGTGTTGCAAATTTTATGAGAGTTTACTGGTTAGTATGCTAGATATAAAAACAGCTGAAGATTAAAGGCCCTGTTATAAAATAACCTGGGTATGTTCAAGGTGTACATGGTGACTGCCACACAGTGTTTATACGCATGGTGTATTTTATGGGATAAGATGACATGTTGTAGAATTCTAGGAGCTAATCCGCCTCAACGTAACTTAATGATCCCAGTAAAATCAATTGTTTATATTTATGTAACACAACGGGAAACATTTAATGTCCACTAATATTAGTCCGTTTATTTTCTTACTTAAATTTGACATTTCATGAAAATTTTTCGCAGATATTACACCTTTCAATCTAATTCATCGCTGGTAGCGTGAAAAATTAATTCATTTTCAGTTCCTAATAAACTTTAAACGTATTGATTCAATAAAGAAATTATATATATTTTTAAAAACACAAATTCAGTGTTTCTAGATTCCGCCGCATTCTATTGTTCTACGAGGTTTTTAATCATGTTAGAAATAAAAAGGTGACACCTTTTTCGTTAAATTTATTTTTTGCGTAACACGAAACGTAATAATACGACTGTAAACTTTAGCAAGTGTGTTGAAAACATACGAAAATATTTTCAAAATTTTCGTATTTACCAGCGTCATTTAAAGAAAAGATGGAGCGATTCATTTCACTACTTAATATATAAATGGTTATTAATTTATTTATTTATTTGCACATGTCTCTATCAAGCACTTCTTAAGATTAAATTTTAAAGTCTTTGTAATATTTGTATAATTGTCATGCAACAAGATTATTATTTGTAACTGAAATAAAATGTGTTTCGTGATGGCTGATAGAGCAAGTTCACTTTGAAACGTTCAGCTTTTCAAAGCAACTAAGCTCTGAGAGAAAAATATAAAAGCATGCCCATGCTCATACATAACGTGCGTGAACAACCACACTAGCCCGCCATCTGTATTCCCTTTCGTAATTGCCCTTTCTGTGACTCATTACATAAATTTTTTTTATCCCCTGGATGTCGTAATTCTTTTGCTATCGCCTTTTTTCTGCCTCTCATCCACTTTTTCCCCTACGCCTATTCTGCATGGTTCCGGCACCAATTATTTCCCTACTGTTTTGCGTCCGTTTTGTTCATCGCATCCGTTGGAATATTTAAAGAGGCACTGTGATGACAAAATCAAGCAATGAAAATACAAACTAGTTCTGTCCCTGCGTGCCGTGTTCTTCAAGTACATGCCACCATCATTCGACGAAATGCTCGTCAATAAGCTATCTGTAGCTACATGAACCGGTTATTATTAATTGTCGATTATGTGATTTACAATTAAAATTTAAAAAAAAAATAGTGAATTAAATATTTTGAAATTGCAAGTTAACACTACGGGCAAAGAATCATCATATCTAGAAAAATATAAAATGTTATTTGAACGTAGGTCGCGAAACGCACTGTTACTGGGCTATATGTGATTTGGGATAAAGTGAGCAACCAATTAAACCTTGCTAAAGTTCTATTTTCAGCCAATTCGTATCTTTCCACGCGAGACAGCTAACGAAGGAAAATGTCAAACGTCTCTGGACACTTCACTTGATACCTGCGCGTGAATGATCAACTGTGCAGTCCATAGGATCTTTTATAGTTTGATGAAAAATGTTTATTAATAATATTAAAATTCAGATATGTCGATTTCAATTCATTTTATTTCAGTCGTGTTACATTCAAATAGGAAAATACGCAGAACTAGATTCCGTAATTCGATGCCAACAATGCAAGTAGTAAGGCAACTATTGTTTATGAAAATTAAATGCAGTTACGGCTAGTGATGATTTTTAAAACATTAAATATTTCGTTCTCACTTTATTCCAAATTACCTATATACATGTCCAGTTAATTACATTCCATGGCGAGCAGGCTATATGATGTTACTGTCTGAATGATACATCGGGCAATGCCTACCGTACAATTTAATACAACTTATTTTGTATGTAGTAGTCAAAAATAGGTACAACAATTATGTTTTATAGTAACGAAACCCATACCGCACCACATACACTATGTACTAAGAACTGTAGTGCAGAAATCGTGCATTTCTGGACCATCTCTATACATAAAATTAAGTGACCCACTCATTCTTTCATTCACTCATCAACGCACAGCCCAAACCGCTGGATCTAGAAGCGTGAAATTTTCAGCGTAGCTTACCCTAACGGCGTAGGCAACCACTAAGAAAGGATTTTTCGAACATCGAAAATTAAAGGTGTGAAAAGGGTAAAAATATGTTTTCGCGAAATTTTTGATAACAATCTAACCTGATGTATTGTTTTAACATTTTTACTTCAAAACATTGCCTAAGAAAATTCATATTTCATAGTTTTTCGAATTTTTGGAAATTAGGAAATTAAGGGAATGAAACGCCGTTAAACGTGTTTTCAAAAAAATCCTTTATTTCTCGTAAACCGCTTAAGATATTGAGGTGGCCTTTGCATCAGAATGGTGTTCATGTAAACATATAAAATGTAGTTTTATTGTTTTTATGTTTCGTCCTTTAAAGCCGGTAAAAAATTTTAAGTGTTTACAATTAATCACCCGTATCTCCTGAACCATCTGAGATATCCAGGTGGTTTTTGCTTAAAATTAAGCTTACGTAAATACCTAAAAAGTAATTTCATGATACATGTTATTCTTTTCTTAAAAATTTGCGTACGTAAATTTGTACAAACCAGTTTAAGGTAATTCGCAAATTAAAGGTGTACACCATAAATTAATACGTTATTAAAAGTAAGTTATTCTTTTCTATAATGCACTCAGGCGAAGCCGCAACCGGACAGATAATTGTTCACATAAATTGTTGGTTTTTCTATATGTTAGGTTTGTGCCTCGACAAAACTTATACTGTGCAATTTTGTAACAATATATTCTACAAGTAGCCCAAAATAGATACACTATTTTTTGGGAAGATACATGAAACCTTCTTTGTGCATGCGACACGAATATTATCCTGCGTGACTTTGGTTTCTGTAAAATTTCATGTTAGGTATAATATTTTCTAGTTTTGCTGATCGTAACATGATTTAAATAATAATCACGATTGAAAGATACTACTTAAGTTCGCAAAGTGATTTAATGTAATTTGACGTTGTCAGCAAATAAATTTTTTTCTTCGAAATATATGTACATTTCTGTGGATAAGTGACGAATAAGCAGCATTTTGCTGTAGTGTTTAGTAAATTCCTGGATTAAAGCAGTATAAGAACCTATGCCCCACAGAATGAGAGGACAGTTAGCGAGTTAACACTGAGCAACTTTGCTGTGTTTGTTTGTAGTGTAGTTCGTATATCTACATAGCTTTTCTGCACGTGCCAACAGGACAATAGACTTACTTGGAAATTAAGTGTGTGGCGTTTATCACAGATAAGACAATTTTATTTTAGTCATTTGGTTGATTGTGTAAAAATTAATATCAAACTTAATTTAATATTTGCAATTTTTTATTTATTATATAAAAGTCACTTTGAAAAACCTGTAGTTACAATTTGAAATAAAGGTTTTCGAAATAATGCCCCACATAACTGAAATACTGTTAACTTACACTGCTAATAGGCATCTGTGTCATATTAACTTCATGACGAGTAAAAATTTTTAACATATAGAATTTAATCACCCCTGTCTGCAAAGCCAATTTAATAAAAAAAATGAAGATTTTCGTCTTCTGAAATAATTTATTTCGGAGATGCTCGTCCCAAGGAAAAGTTTTTTACATCTTCTCTTTGGGGGAAAAGTTCTGTGACTTCAGGAGTTACTTGATTGGAAATTACGGATGTCAGGGGTTTTTCAGCTTTGAAGCCAACTCGTATCTTCAGCCGAGTGTTACCCTGCGTAAAACTGGATGTTAAGAAGTTTCGTCGTTACGTCGCATGTTTGTACACAGAGTTATCCCTCGTACTCGTAATGTTTAAGGACACTCTGTGTTCGCTCTTACTAAGGAAAACTCTGCAGACTACTTAACTAAGAAATGCGTACACTATTGGTTACTGGCTATGTAAGCACTAAAACGTTCTTACCTTGTTCAATTTTATAATTGGAGGATCGAACATATTTTTTTCTTAAATATAAGTAGTTAAATGTGAAACAAATCGTCTAAACCCAGTAAAATTAGGTATTACTTAAAAAACGTGTAAAGGTTTTTCAGGATAAAGTGAGCACTTTTGTTGAAACCCTACTTACATTTTCCTTTTCAGTTAATTCATTCATTCCTCAACTTTTTAATTTACAAACAAAGCAACCTTGGTGATAATAAAAGTGTATAAACTGTACCATGCTCAAATGTTAGCATCTGAGGTAATGATGAATCATATTTTTAAATTATTATTCTAGACAAGATTGTCTTAAAAGTGTTCAATTTATTGCGAACCATCCATATACTGTTTCATTGGTGACATATTAATTTTCAGGAAAATTGTTTGAATTGTACGCTTGGCGAGACGGAGATGATTTGAGAAATGGATGAAATAATGTAACTAAACTATGCCAATTTTGTTCGATTTATTTAAGTTCAGTACCTCTGTATCATTACCTGTTATTACTATCAATCCTTCATTATTAAAACCACAGTAAAAACCAAATTAGGAATAAAATTATTTTTTTGTTCAAATAATAATAACTTTAGAAGTATGTTAAATATTAAATATATTATAGAATTTCATTTTGTTTACCTACAAAATTTTTACGTATCTGTTACAAGTATTAAATTAATTTCTGAAAATTAATTTTTGTAATTTATTTTAAATTAGCTCGTAATTTCAGATAAAATTACAGTTACAAGCATGCTATGAAAACAATCATAATATTAATTTTGCAGCACGTTGTATGTTTGACGTGCATGTTTTTCTTAAGAAATAATTTTATCAATAATTTCAAAATTAGTAAGTGCAATAAATCATTTTGTTTTTATATTGGACCTAGTGAAAAATGTTAAAAGCTATATGATAAATATGCCATATTCTTGTATAATAATTGTAAATCTTGATAAGATTCACTGGCATGAACCATAAAATGAAATAGTGACATATTCGTTTTATCAACGTGAAAGTCACAGAATAATCACATGTTAAGTGGTGAAATATAGTATTTGTAACATCACTGCAATACATACTTCTCGTGTACGTGTGATTATCTGATAGCAGTGTCCCGAACTTTCGGTGTTCACATGTCCATATTTTCACTGATTGGCCGGTAATGTTGTACATGTTCAGATAAGAATCAGTTTAAGAGGAGTTTGAATTTATTATTATTATTATTATTAATATAGCTTCCAATGCAATATATACTGATCGTGTAGCTACAACTCAATGTAATATCTAGTATTATTTATGATAGGTGTGTTAAACATTAGAAAGCTATTGGATATGAGAACTAAACTAAGAATGATTTTGAATATTTGCACGATTTAATTGAAAAGATTCGCCATTTTAAAATTAGAACAATTCGTACAAGAAATTAAATAAAACACAATATAAAACAGGGTAAATTGCAGGAAAAATATATAGCTACAATTTAGGTTATCACATACACTGAATTTTAACGTTTCTATTAAACGAAAATGCGAAAAATTGTTTCTCCTGATATAATATGCAGATGAATTCTTCCTCATATATTTCATAAATGTTCTTAAATATTTTTAACATGTTTCTGACAATAAAACCGATTGCCAAACTTTAAGAGTTAAAACAAAAAAAAAAGTCCTCTTGTCGCAATTGTCTAGGATATGCCGTCTATGCTCAAAATACATCTTGAAGACTAGCGCAGTCACAGAGCCTAGAGAATACGCAGTGCTGCGAACATGCGTGTGATGTGCTTAGCGTACAGATGATGGACATTCACTGCAGATTATTTGTACAAAAACTGTATTTTCGGAAATCTGGGTATCGGAAACTGATGTTCGAGTGCGGTATAAGTAGCGCAAAAGTGAGGTTTCGTTGTCGAAGGAAACCTGAGTTTGTAATTCAAGTTTCGTGACGTAAGCTAAGTTTCGTGTATGGTATAATCGCCTAAACTGAAGTTTCCCTCAATTTCGACCAAAAAACTAAATACTGCGGTAGTTGGTTGAAAGATATTTTATTGTGTTGGGAATGCAAAGTTTGTTAACTGTTAAAAATTAGTGTGACAATAGCTGCAGTATTAATAAAAAAATAAGTGTTGAGAAATTAATAGCAACTGAAATTTCACAAATGAAAAAGGATCGTTATGTGCTAAAATTGTCCACTAGAATTGGTAAATGAATGTGATCTCTCTAATAGTTTATCCGTTTCCTTATTGTTTACTGTTAAATTAACTGTTCAAATCTGAGTAGCCTTAAGTATTCACTTTTTTGATACCTGCAGTTGTTTCCGACATACTCAAACTTAAGTTTTCCTAACTGACATTTTACGTATGGTATAAACACTTCCTTGAAATCTCAGTTTCCAAAGTGAGGTTTCGGAATCTGCAATTTTTTTGTGTTGGTGTAAACGTACTGATTGTTAAAGGCGCTGACCAGTTCAATCTTGGTATTCTACGTACATATCTTCACAGCCAGTTCTGAACGAAAATGGTGGCTGAAACACGTGTCAGTGATGTATCGTTATACTGACAATAAACTAAAGCCCGCGAGGTAATACTTGATACTGCAGTGTTAATATCAATGTTGATTTTATAAAATATGGAGTTTTAACGTAATTGATTTGCGTACACGTTTAGGATCCACACATGATGCAGCAGTAAATGGGTCGTGTTACATCCTAAAAAATGTGGTAGATAACGACGTTCCTTTAATTTGGAACATGGATATGAATACAATGGCAAAACAGTTTAGACAGTTTTTTTCTTTTCGAAATAAACAGTTTTCGCCAAACCCCTTTGAGAAGTGCCTACTATGTAGTATACATGCATAAAATACAGAGTGTATCGAGCCATGTAGGTTACTTGCAATGCATATGTAGTAGTAGTTGCGTGGTTGCGATTGTTTGTGAGATGCATTTGAAAAACAAAGTATCACGTGATAGCAATACACACCGCTGTACTATTGAAATTGAATAAATAGTGACATTAACAACCGTTCTGAAAGTACAAAAAACGTAAAACTATTTCGTGAGTAAAGAATCAGCAAAGAGCGTAAAGGATTTCTTGTAGGAATGCTGTTGGGATTAATTAATTAAGAAATTCAGATGGCTCGTAACATCTAAGGTCTTGAGAGCCAAAGTGGGGTGACATGATGTGAATATGTAGCAGCACTGGGAATGGAGGATAATGGCAGTGGGAGAACCCAGACAAAAGCTACCGACCTACGGTATATCGTAGCGGCACGATTCCCACGTGTGAAAATTGGTGTGACCCCTGCGGGATTCAAACCGTATCGTCTTGTTGGGAGGCAAGCGTCGTAACCATTAGACCATCGTGGTCGTTGTAGCTGCCATAATTCATATAAATAACATTAACACCGAAACTGTAGTGTTATTATTTTTTTAAGTATTACTTCCCGAAGTTATTCTTGTTTGATTTATTGTCAGTACGACGATACAATATCACTTACACGTTTTTAAACTGCCTGGGACCCGCCATTTTCGTTGAGAACTGGATGCAACGATATTTGTGTAGAATGCCAGGACAAACTGGTCTGTACATGTTGTTATCAGTGAATGACCACCATCATTCGTACGCTGAGCACATATGTTCGCAACACTGCCTATGCGCTAGGCTTGGCGTGTCGACGCTAATCTTCAAGTGTGTTTCGAGAATGAACAGTCTACCCTAGACAGTTGCAACAAGAGGACCTATTTTGCTAAACAAGTTCCATTTCTCAATAAACCATTTACAAATATTATAAATCCGTACGGTAAATGAGAGAATTGCCATCCATCCTTTTTCCAAAAGGGTGGAAGGTATCAAGCAGCATTTACTTTCGGTTTGAAGATTACAGTAGCATAAAGCAATACTGAAAATTAAGTTCTTTTGTATTAATTATTTTCCAATATTTTGGGACAATACTGTTTTAAAATTCGATGTACAGAGACCCATTACTCCCTTAATATTACGTTTACGTGAAAAGTGCAAAATATGTATTCGTCATAGGTATTCGTGAGGAACACACATGCGGAGTTTGTCCCCTTACTCATTAAAAAAATTCCTTTTTGTGCTCGTCTTGCTGTATTTAACGCTCACGTTACGTAAATGACACGAAGATTTTTAACGTAGAGGATAAAAGGTAATTAGCCAGGAAATCTTTAGCTTGACTTTCCCGGTGAATGCCACCAATTCAGGAGGAAAACTCACTGTTCAGAACTCTATGTAGCACCTCTGGTTATACTGCTGAACCTGTCAGGGGCTTCTTTAGTTCCCTCGAGGAGTTTTCCTTCTTCTCACTCAATTTTGTTTCAGCGCGCCGACAGTACCACAAGCGGCGGCAGCACAGAGCGAGAAAGACGTGTGAACTGTAGGAAAGGCAAGGCACCGGCGTGGCCACGAGAGTTCGGTTCTTAAAATACTTGTTTAAGAGTGTTCAGGCGGGACAAAATTATGTTTTTTTATTAAATAGAATTAGTCTTATTTACAATAACTTCGAGTACAGTTTCATGTGACGAAATAATTTTAATTTTTATACTATTTTCACAATCGCGCGGCAGAGCCGAAATTTACGTGCTATCCTGCCATTAATAGTGAAAACCAATTTACCAAATAAAATTAAATAATTCACATCGAAATAGTATGTCATATGTTATAAAACACTTAAAAAAGTTCCTGGTGAACTATTTATGTAGGCCTATTTTAAATAAGTCCTGAATTTGTAACTTCTTTCTTGTAGTTTAGTTACTTTTTTATATCAAAAATTTCACCTTGTGGGTTTTTAAGTTTTCTTTTTTACGTAGCTCCTAGAATGCTAGTTAAACGCCAATTATTTTATTTAAGTAAGTCAGTAGATTTTCACTAATTTTATTGCAGCGAAAGACGTGAATTTTTACTTTGACGCACCGTATTGAGGAAACTACACGATCTATAATCGTTTTATAAGAATAAAAAGGAGTCTGTGCGTTGTCTACAAATCTAAGTCTATGTCATTTAAATAGGAAATTATGATTTTATTTCAATTGTACAACCTTAAGGGGAAATGTTTTAAAGAAGGGCTTGAGGGGGCAGGAGGGGTCTCGAAGACGAGTGGCCTAGTACAGAAGAAGTTAGCTGAGGGGTAGTGTGGGGGTAGTTTATACCACCCGCAGCGTGCTACTGAAAGGCGAGCTTGCTCTCTCGTAGCAGCAATTACCGGCACATCCATTGTTAGCGGGCCATTGTGCGCAAGTCAGGTGTGTTGTTAAGGTTGTTAGCGGGCCGGGTAAGCCCCTGCCACCGTCACGTGACTGCAGCCAGCCCCTCTATGGGAGGGGGAGGGAGAGGATAAGAGAGCGGTCTCTGTGTTTTCCCGCCTCACGAAAACCTGCTCGCTCAACACACAAGGCGCCGCCAGCTCTAGTAACCAGACTCGCACCGTGGAAACCTAGGATTACACGGCGGGGATCCAGAAAGCCAATGATAACTCGTGTATAGTTGGTTCGGTGTAAATTCCGAAATTTTGAAACCCCCGTTAAAACCGCGGTCTTTCATTTATTTCAAACAATAGCAAATAACTCCAATAATTTTTAACCAAATGCATTGAAAAAATTTGACACTGTCTACAGTCATACGATACACAATTTTGCAAGACTGTTATATTTCAAATAATGTACCTTTGGTAAAAAAAATATTTTGCTTCATTTTGACTTATTTTGACAACAAAATAATGTGACATTTCAAGGGTTAAAATCCAAACACCCGTTTGATCTGTTACAGCAGAAAAATTTAGATACAAACGGTGATATATCAGTGTTAAAACTGTAAGAACGAAGTTTTGACGCGTGTAACAATTTAAGTTTAAATTATTTTTTTCGAATCCACAGCAAAACTAAAAAGCGAGGCCTTAATTTATTCCCATAATTTATAGCTTGCTACCGTTTGTCGATATAAGCAAAGCAACTTAAGTGAAGAACTAAGTGTATAGGTTACGTGATAATCAAAAGATAATATCTGAGGTAAAAAAAATATTACTATTCTGAACAATATGTTTTTAAGGCGTGCTCACATTATTACGAGCTACCTAGCCTATACAGGATGATTGGTGATTATAGGTATAAACGAAAGAAGTGTGTCAAGGACGATGAAACAAGCAAACAATGTTAATATATATAGTACGATGCATGGACACGTGCAAACAAGACAATGTTTTGAACGTGTACGGGAATCTATGCGAAGACGTGCTTAAACATGCCTTCACTTGAACGGCCCTCATTTCGAACACTAGTAATGTCTTCGTCTACATGTGCAGCATTTTGACGTTCTGATCCTCGGGAACACTGGTATTATAGCGTTCTTGTCGTAACATGTAATGTGTCATATTGGGAAAACTATTCTTTTCCGGACCTAAGTTTACTGATATTATTTGCTTGTTTCATCGTCCTCTACGCACCCCTTTCGTCTGTACTTATAATTACTATACATCCAGTGTATACTTCCGGCTGTAACTCGCGAGAACCGAGTGTTACCTGCGTGTTGGATCTATTGCTTGCTGAATAGTATTTATCATTGGCGCAAAACAACTCAAACCATTTTGAATGGAATGCTTTGAAAAAATCCAAGAATAATGATTTCAGCTTTGTTCAGTTCTATGTAGTTTTCCTTGGCAAAATAAAATTTTATTTAATTTCTGCATATTGTTGTAAGAAAATTGGTGATATTTAAGTCTAAACACCTTTAAAAAATGTATACTGCTATCAAAAATAAGGCGCAAAACATTATATATTTGTGACAAAACCCGGGTAGGGATTCTTCATTACGAAAATTACGTTACTTCCAAAAACACTGTAAAATTACTGGGTGTAACCTTAAAAAAGGCACCACAAGCCATGTTGGTAGGCTACTAATATTTTATTTTATTTTTGTTGTTCTATACAAATTTAAATAAAATATCTATTTATAACGCTTTTGTAAAATTGAGGTACTAGAGGGCACTTAAGTTCATAACATTTGGCCGATAATTATTACTTTGTCAACTGTTATTCTGAAATCATAACTGTATGTGATGTCTGTTTGAGAGTCGTAAGATAATTCATACTGGTTCAAGTCCAAGAAGTGTGAATATGTAAGATGACACTGTAGGAGCATCGCGCATCCTCGTACCCTCTAGGCGCTAGTCATTAATTTGGCATCCAGTCTTATTGTCGATAACTCGCCTCTAGCAAACATAACGTGTAAAGCGCATGATTATATGACGAATAAGTTTGTGTTGTAACAGCTTATACGTTTTTAAATATAAGACAAAATTATCGTGCCTAAAATGGACCACAAGGTTACTAGCGGTTATGCTATCGCGAGAAAATAGGATTATAATATTTGAATGGGAATATAAATTGGTTTTTCACGCATGAAACGTACTCTGAATTATATTTGTAAGCAGACATCATGCATGTAAGTTGAGCCGTTTTAGAATAAAATTGTGTTGGATGAAGATGTGCACACCGTTCAATAGGTTGGGCAGGTGGCCATTTTAATGTTATAACAATACACTCTGTAGTAATTTCAGTGAACATGAAGCTGTTATTTGTGAATGGAAAGTTTAACAGCAGGAATAAGACCACGCCTTCTACCATTACTTGTAAGTAATCAATCCGAAAAGAAATCATCTACAATATTGGAATGATTTCAACGTAATGTACGGTTTGGCTGTAGAATATTAGTATGCCAATATGCGTACATAATACACACGCACGTACATATATAAACAGCTGAGTGAAAAAAGGGTAATATTCCATTTACAACAATTTCGAGAAAATTTATGTGATATAAAAGTTTGTTATTAATTAAATAAACGAGACTTGAAACGCAGTAACTGCTGTCGTACTGATAATGTATATTTAGCTACTGGCTAACCTATCAGAAAACAAACCAATATGCTTCCGATTCTCACAGAAGATGTATTTAATTTAAGAAAATGTTTACAATTAAAAATGGTTTTATATTAAAATAATTTTAAGTGTCAACGGAAGCTTACAGGTTATGAGAAATGAAACTAGAAGCAACTAAAAAAAAAAAGAAAGAAAGGGCCGTAACTCAGTAGGCTACATCAGAGTGGCAACCCGTCCTCTCCTGGCTCTCGAGCTAGACAGGGTGACGTTTGAAGACTCCACATACTAGTTCACTGGTTTTCATATTAGTACGTTTTGTTTCTCGCAGTCATTCAACGTTGGTCCCGGCCAGCTGCCAAAGAACGGATTTCATTGTGGAGTAATTTATGCACAGCTTATAGGTTGAATAGTTAGGCTTTTAATGTACAGTTGAATTTTAACTAAGAGCCTCGTCGACTAATTCCCTGTGTAGTTCGTATCAGGATAAAATCAGCCTTACCGAAGATTTCCACCGCTCAGGAAACGATCAGAAATTAATAGTTTCTGATTGGGAGGAACACTGGCCCCATCGTTAGTCTCGTCCTTCCTTCCTTCTCTGGGATTACGGATGAAAACTCGATTCTCGGTCCTTGAACCAAAAGTTGGCGGCAGGCATGTCCTTTTCCTCTCGATGTTGAAAGAAACGTTCTCCCTTGTTGCAAAAATGTCAGTCTCTCTGTTCCAAAACAGCTACCCACTGTTGTTGTTCTACGAACAAAAAGCCTCCGCTCTGGCAACAAACTTCTCCTAGTCAACCACTACCTGTCGATTCCAAGGATCGGATCAGACCGCTGTCCTCAGTACACCACGCGAATCCTGGGCTATATTGGAGACGAAAACTTAAGTGGGAAAATGTTGTACGATGGCATTTTACGTGCACAATCTGGCAACATAGCACTGCATCTATTTCCTTCTTGCACTCCACATCTAACCTACGTATCGTACTAATACTGTTCTGACCTGCGTGTTATGGGCGCAGATAAAAATCATGAGCATTTCAAACATGTTTCTACTGCTACTTTACGTGACTTATATAAAATATTACCTGGAGGAGGAGCGCGAGAGGCGACTATCTCGGTGCAGTGTTGCCACACTGTGCACGTGAAACGTCCTACAACATTCTGCTACTATGATTTTCGTTCCGAATTTAGCCCGAGATTCTAGTGGTGTGTTTATTATGCTCTTATTTCTGGACATCATGTATAATATATATAATTCAATAGCTACGTCATTCATATCGAGGGAATAATTTTTTCCAATGCTTAGGCGCAAGTCGAAAAATCGAGGTTCTAAATACCTAGGGGAAGGAATTCGTGAGGTCATTGGCCTGCGTGTTATAATCCGCTGTCCTACACATAATCACAGAATATTTGGGAATACAGAAGTGAAATAGTCGGTAAGACGGCAAACTCAGTCACACACGCCAGCAAAATGTCTTCACTGGCCAGCAGCATGGCGGAAATACCTACCGCCAATCAGCGTAAGGTAGCTCTCTTGCTAGCCGGCAGCCAGGCCAACAGGAAACTTGCTGTAACATGCAGGAACCAAACAGACACAGGACTGGTATCCACAGTCTTGGGCCGCCAATGAACGGTCAAGTTCACCCATGTCAAATGAGCCGGCACGTCATTTCACGTCCGTAATACTATTTAGTCTGATGCATAAGCAATAGGGGCCGGAAAATTTCGCTGTGTCAATGACACTCAAGCTAGAATCCATTGTCGTAGGTGTATTCAAGCCCCGTTTTTTCTTTCATTGTCCGCTGTTCCAGTGAGTAATGGAAAAATGGCAGGGCTTGAGTATGTTTAGGACAGTGGATTCTAAGATGCAGGTCCTTGAACTCCAGAAACATTATTTCCCCTGTTAATAGCACATATCATGGGTAAATGAATTAATGTCTGTTAGCTGAGCTGCTATTTGATTGATTGAAGGTAGAATCTTGGACATGCGGGCCAACGTCTGGCATCTGAATACACCATATAACTGTGTAAGCGAATGTAGAAGCAATACGGTGATATAAATAAATTTATTTCTTATTGTTACGCGTCCGCGAGTGTGAAAATTGTTCCTAATAACTATTTTGAAAGTGAGTTAAACACGTTTGTTATATACGATAGTTGGAGGATGATTGAGTTTGCATTGATGTCGTAGAAAGATTTACTTAGTATATTATGAACAGCGGCTGCAATTTTGAAAATCGTTTAATGGAATACGTACATAATGTGTACATTTTCAGGAAATGATACAAAATGAATATTTACATTTAGCATACATTACAATATTTTAGAGGTGACGTAGTTGGTGGTGGTTGAACAGTGTACGTCGGCTTGCAGTGCAGCCGTCAGACTGGCAACGTTGTTGATGTTTGGCGGAAGGATATATGACTGGTGCGAAAACAGATCCAAGCTAGAAGCAGGGCTTTCTGATAGTATCAAGTTACCGTATGGTGAGTGTATGTGAATACAGACTTTGAGACAGGGACAAGACGAGACGTGTTTTATGCACGATAAACCTCTTAGGTTAACATTTCCCTTATCAAATCGTTTATAAAATTGCCTTTCATTCTTCTCGTGTGGTTTTTGCGCCTTTAATTGCAGAGTGGCATCAAAAATGTACATAGTATTTAAGTTATCTCAAAAAGCTAAAATTAATAGAAACATGATTGAACAAGGAGATGACAAATAAATGGAAACTACGTATAATGTAGAAAATCGAATGGTTTCTAAATATGTATGTTCTGTATGTATTATTTCCAATATCATTGCATAATTTCCTTTCTCTAATAGTTTTAAATTTATATTAAACAATACAAAAGGGCTTTGCTGGAATTCCGTGTGTTTTTTTTAATGAACAATCCATATGTTTGCATTAAAATTCATGAAGACTCGATTCACAATATTGTTGATATCGTGCACGATTCACTTACATTATTAATAGAAATTGATTGCTTAAAATCCCATAGTGAACGGGAAGTCACACGCAGAAATTATTGTGATTGCTACTACAAAATGTATGTTTAGCGCAGAGAGAATGTTTTGTGTCAAAAACGTGTACTAGAAACAGTGTCACGTGCAATTTTCGATACGTTGTTAAAGTGGATAACCATGTATAATTTCCTCTTTACACAGCGCATATATCCAGAAAAAGATGCATAGCTTTAAAAAACGTAGAGATAATTACAAGATGAGATTATTACAATTGAAACAGTGTCATGAAACTACTGGCTATATGAATTTAATACAAAAATTCTACCAGCAGCGATGAATCATATTTATTTAACTCTACAAGCAAATGAAAACTAAAAGAGTATTGTTTTAGAGCACATGTGCCAAACTAACATTAGTATTTAGATCTGATACGTGGTCTTTAGTAAAATAATTATTACAAATGAAAAAACAACGTCCTGAAAAAAATATACCATCAGTAAACATCCTAACCGACGCGACGTATAAACCCAGTAAGAAGACATGCGTAATATTGTTGCAATTCACTGTATTATCAGATGTAGCTATTAAATTATGAAACAAAATAGTTGACAAATACCTTTACAATATCAAATCATTATAAATGTATCAATAAGTTTTCACCATCAAATTCTATTTAGGATAAAAATATATATAAATCAAAGGACTACACCTTGCGGAAGATAATATTTCCAAATAGTTCATAGAGGGTAAACGTGGTGTGAATCTTATATGAACTCAGCTATAATACATAGTGACAATCACAGATCATCTAAAGATTACACATTTAATGTAAATATTGTTAATATTTTTACAGTTCGTCGTTTCTGAGCAGAGATTTTATCATTAATTCATTTCGGTTCAATACACAGTGAATTGAAATATCAATAAAATAAACTTATTACATACATCCGCTCTTATCGCCGGAAACAATTGCACCTTCTAGCACAAATATCAATATATTAAATTGTTGCATAAATATATAACATACTAAATATATGTCTACGCATGCAGTAACATCAGATACTTGTTTTTCTTCATAGATTTTTAGTTGCAGGATTCTATTTTAGCATTATATGTTATTGCATATAAGGTCAAAAAGTTGAAACTAAGCATAACTTTAGTTTTTGCATTAGTAATGCAAGTTGCTAAAAATACGCAATATTTAATTTTCTCATGACCCTTACGAAACGAGTACGAGTGTTATATATATATAATATATATAATTGTTTAATATTTTGATATTGATTAATTCCCTACAAAAGGTCTCTTAATTGCATTAGTCTAGAATTGTGATATCATTTGAATTATACAGCATATAATCTCCAATTATCGATTAAAATAAATTATGAAATATATTTATCAACAGCTTCTACCCATCTTAGGTCCAAGGCATGTGCAGCCGCATCTCGTTAAAATAAAATATAGCTTCTTTTCGTTGGGAGTTTAACGGTTGATTTATAATCTGAAGGTTAAATAAGTACACTGCCAAAATCTAGTTCAATTCTGTAATACGACACATATTCGATATCAATAATAAGTGGTTTAGGTATGGCTTTAATTATAATCATACGTGTGTGTATATATATATATACACACATACATACACACATATATAACGTTGGACTCGCATTCGGGAGGACCCGGGTACAATCCCCGGCTCCGGCCATCCTGATTTTGGTTTTCCATTGTATCCTGAAATCACTCCAGGTGAATGCTGGGCTGGGATGATTCCTCAACAAAGGCCATGGCCGGTTCATCTCCCAGCTCCTTGTTATTGAACTAAGTTGTGTGTCACCGTTCCTAATGACCTTGGTGTCGATGAGAAATAAAGTCCACTTACCTCACCTTGGCTTGACTCGTCCCATTGGTCAGATTGTGTTGGTACACCGTTTAATGTACATGAAAGTTGTCTTTTGAAAATTTGTGTCTGCTTCTGTGATGAACGCGCAGAGAAGTTATCGGCAGGGCCTAAATGGTTTAACGTGTCAAGGTTGGAATATTGAGTTTCGCGAGGACTTAACAATTTTTTTTAGGCAGATTCGTTGCGGTCCTGAATTTGTTTGTATACAATCTTGTGCGTTCGTATTTTATAACTTGTGGCATCTAATATTTTCTACTGAATTGGCATCTTACTATCTAGCAATAGTATGTAATACTTGCTTGTTACCTTGTTAAACCATAGTGGGTGAATATTTTATTGTTATTCCCATCTGTTATAAAGAAATAAATATCGTACGGGGAGGTACCCGAGGACAGTGTATCGTACCCCGAGTGCAGATTTATTACTGGACGCCCGTAAGCATCTGCATATCCTGATATATGATATAATATGAAACCCTACAATGCAGAAGTGATGGAATAATGATTGCCGGAGAAACGGTAGACCCGAGAAAACCCACATTTCCCACATGGGAAAAATCTTTGGTGGGAGCCGAGCCGGTTGATTGTCAGACGGTTGTCATAACGTGTTGTCACTACTGTTTGCATCACCTATTAGAAAATGTTCAATAGTGAACAATTGTCTAGCTCTGTCCTGGCAGATCTTAATATCGTATTGATATCTGTCATTACTTCAATGCCCTTTAAAACTAGTTTTGTAACCGCCATTACTCTGTTAATTGTTGTAACTGTCGTTATAATTACCACGAACTTCAACGTGTTGATTCCGCCGAGATCGGTTTTGGAAAAGTAGTGGAGACACTTGCTGGTTAACCTCATGACTAGGCTGCCAATTCCTATGCAATAACACTTGTTACTGGTATATGTCGTCTGTTACTTATAAACAGATTGACTTTGCACTAGTTTTTCTTTGCGGTCGATAAGAAATATTGTTGTAGCCTACCTAAATTAAAAAACGGTGGCAGGGTGCTGCCGTTCACTAAACCTGTAGTAGATATTTCCATGGCAGTTCAGAATCTAAGCATCATCGCAATAATTTCCGTGTAATGATTGGCTGCTAGGCCCATACGTTGAACACTTTCAAACGTGTATTTTATGTTCTTGTATTATAATTCTCTGAGTGCAGTTGTGACTGAAAGTGACCCTATATTCTTACATCCCGGCGTGAATAATTTCTGTGTGTGTCTACCCAAAAATGCACCGGTAACATATTTTTCGAAAATATGTAAAAATGCTACCCGATTTTCTCCAACATAACCCGAACAATTTGGCATGTTTGTTTCAAATACTATTAGAACTTCGGATCAGAACGTTTAAGGAGCTCTTAATTAAAATGGGATTCAAAACGTTACTTGACCGTTGACCTGATATAACATGTAGCCACGCAATTAACTAGTTTGTGGTTAAATGTGTATTTTAAGATGCATCTGATAACTACAATTCGGTACCTCCCTCTTCCCCATGCTTTGCAGTTTTATGTGTGTGGCTTCGTGTTTCACTTTACTTGCAATGCTGTAAATGTGTTATAACTTGTGTTCTAGTAAGTGGTCGAAGTATTGGGTTCTCCTTTTTATAAAATGCATGTCGATGAACTTGCCTACATTCCCATGAACTTACCTAACTTGATCATTTATTGTCAATTTTTAGGAAATTGACTAGCGTATAATATATTCATATTATTTTTTTTATACTTCTGTTGCCAGCATTTTGTTACTTACTTCGTTTACGCACTCAAGAAGGATAGGTTTATATTCGTTATACTTTCTGATTATAATGTATGCTTTCTTAGTTAGTAGTTAATGGTAGATGGTTAATTGGTAGTAATTTTAGTAGTGTTTGCACCTCACATTTAGACTAATATATTCGCTGTTAGTGTGCGTATTTTTGCAAGTGTTATGTACTGGAAGTTGGTTGAAATAATTTCTTTATTCAACGACAGAGATATACTTTGTTTTATTATTTTACCTAGCTTAATCAACGTGATATCCAATATAATGGGTTATAGTGAGAGTGAGAGAGATTTTGGTCAGCGCTTAACATCGAGGTCTTCAGCACTGGTGAGAAGTGACATGAGGTGAGTATGGAGCAGCGCCGGAATGAATGTGTGGGGGAAACTGGAGATCCCCGGGAAAACCCACCGACCAGCGGCATCGTCCAGCACGATTCCCACATGCGAAAATCCGGGGACTGACCCCGCCGGGAATCGAACCCGGATCAGCTTGGTGGGAGGCGAGAGGTCTGACTCCTCGGCCTTCGCGGCACGGTTATAAACAGGTTGGCCAGAAACAAACGCATAATAAGTTAGTAGTAAAATGTTGTACGACAACGATTTACGTTCAAAATGTAGCAACACTGCACGGAGAAAGTCATCTCTTGCATTCCACGTACAAATATTATTTTATGTGTGTCATGTCAAGTAAACGCATAATCATGCTTGGGCTGCTGAGGGTGCTATCTTTCACCGATAACATGCATGTCAGAACAGTAGTAGTAAGATGAGTATGGTACATGTGGAGTGCAAGAGGGGACTACATAAAGTGATTGTTTGCCATATTGTACAGATGAAATGTCATCGTACAACATTTTGACACAAACATGTTCTCTAGAATTTAGCCCAGGATTCGAGTGATGTGCTTACTATGCGTTTGTTTCTGAACATCCTATATTTCCTACATTTTCGCACAAGATTTCAAATTGGTACTGGTTGTTTCACGAACAGGTAATGAAATAGTTTTATACGTATTTAGAAGAGCAAATTGATTTCTCACGTTTCGTTCATACAAGCATTGTAAGATTTACTTTTGAGAATCTCATATATAACTCTTAAAAATTAATTCGTGCTTGCACAGTGATCATACGTAGAATAGCTAGTGTACTCTACTAATCTAATAAGATTAATCTATACGTACCACTGTACACTCGGTAGTCCCTCGTAACGGAGAGCAATATTATGTGTGAATTCATTTACTATTACTCAAAATATGTCTTGGGGAAAATTATAAACGGAAAAGTGTAAAGATAATTTAATATCATGTGCTAATATATTGTTACGAACACTTATTTTATTTGAAACATTTAATAGAATATCACATAATATTTAATTAAAAATTCTTAACATTTATTACCACTGCGCTGATCTTAATTTAATAATGATGAGTAATTAAAGGTTATTAAAATATTGGAACATTAAAAATAAATTACTGGCGATAACGCATGTCAGTGTAGAGCTCACATTCAACAACTGGTAATCTCCGAGAATTTTAAACCTATTTCTTTCCTTCATATGTTCTAGACAAATCTTGTAGATAGAACAACTATTTTACGTGCTACAATTTATAGTAATAGGAATTATACATTGCCTAACATTATTTGCCGTAATAATTTAAATTTTCTAATTTAGCATACCTCATAATTACTTAATCCATCACCATCATATGTATTCTTAGAATTATCAACGAAATTCTTTATAACCACTTATCGTTTATTTCAGCATGAGCAACATTTTTAGCTGATATGTTACAGGTATTTGTATAACTTTTTATGTTACAAATTCAGTAGTTGTTTCTTTTATATTTTATTGTGTTGTAAGATATACGTTAATTCCATTACTGGTTATATTGGTTCAGTGGGATGGGGAAGGGGGTAATTTTGAGGTCCTGGTTAAAAAAATACGAAGTACTGTAAATAAATAATTTTTTGATATTTCAGGTTAAAAATTTAACTTTCAAATATCAACAAACAGAAATAACACAAAATATGCCTTAATTTGCATATAAAATGGACAAATTTTCACCTACAGCAATGCTATTCCACAAACGCAATATTCTTCATTGTTTTAAAAAAATCACTAACAATGAAAACAAGCAATAATTGAAGTGTAGGCAATATGTCTCAGTTACATGAAAAAACTCGGCAAGGTGATAACTGATGATAAATAATATTAAACTATCTTGTATATGTTTTGCCCCGCTCAAATGCATGACACCTTCTTAAAACTGTGACCGAAATACTAGAAATATTCCCCAATACAACAATACACCATTTTTATTGAGAAGTCTTCATAGTCCGCAACACAACTCACACGAAAAAAATATTTTGAGGCAGTTTATAATTATTGAGTTAGTTTGGAGACAGACGTTTCATGTGCTAACCCGAAAATATTTTGTCATCACAAAACTGTTGTGGTCACCAATGTATTATTTTGTTTTTCCCACAAAAATATTTGACAAGGAACATTTCCTACTAAATTTTTCTTTCATCGCTGGGTCAATGAGGCATATTACCTTTCGCTGTTGCAACAAAAGTCGCAATAATACACTGTAAATAACTTCGTTAACAGTATACCCATACACAGTATGATGGCACATTTAAAGCACTTCAGCTTATAAGTAGAGCAACTGTTGAGTACTGTCGGTATTCATGTCTAGTAACATCACTATAGCCTATATTTTACTGTTTATTAATAAAAACATTTTGGAAATCTTCCATTGATACAGGCCTATAGGCAAAATTTACTATACCCACTTTATTGCAGTGTAAAATTGCTAATGTAAAATATAGGACCGTGTTATGTGAGGTAAATAAGTAGCAAATAGGGTTTTGCTAACAGTAAGCTTCTGATGATAATTCAGCTTATTATTAGTAACAGAATGTCTACGTATTCAATTTTTTTTTTGAGAATTAATTCTTGAAGGTATGTTCAGAAAACCATCAGTCCCATACTAAAAAAATAAGTGTTTAAACCGTCTGGCTACATATATAACATATAATTACTTAGATGAACATATTAGTAAACCACGTTTTTAAAACGGACTATAAAGTATAAAGTAATTTTGTCCATGAAAATATCAGCTGGGAATAAACGAAAAACGTGAGACGTATGCATGAAATACCTAATAGTAAGAAGTGTACAGATATAGCTATTGTTCAGAAAACTCGCACAACAGTTCTTGTAAACTGCAATCTAATAAAATGTTCAGTGCCTTATGACTATTCATAATGCATATTATTTGCTGGAGTTCTTCAGATCGTACATGTGCCTGAAGATGGGAACAGACACGAGTTCCCAAAACGTAGCATGCGTATTTTGTCAAATGGACCTTAAAATTTTTGTCTGTGTTAAATTCGTTTGGGTGTCTCGTCCACAACAATTTGTGTCGCTGAGTAGATTTGTGTTGTACTTGTGGTCTTAGTCCATCGTTGTCGCCAGTTTCATGCTCCTAGTTTGGTTCTTGTCTATTTGACTGAATTTTTTTTTCTATTCGTTATATATTGACAACATTCCCATTTCTGTACTATTTGTATGATTGTTTACTATAACGAACTCTATTTTCTTTAGTATGTTTCTTTGTTTAAGAGTGTGTGGTAGATAAATAAGCACTGAAAACATCAATTGATTCCTATGCGCTTTTTTTCGAAGCGAGTATGGATAAAATACTCAATGACAATCCTAGATAATGGTACTTGCCAACTTTATGAGTAAATCTTTATAAAAAATTACTAATTCGTAGCGCGTGATCTCTTGCGCCGCAGTTAAATGTACGAGGTTCCGGTGTCAGAGATTGTGCCCCAGAAGTTTGTAACACTGGAAACCGTTTTGTTTAAAACGTTCGCTAAAGCTATTGTCTAGGATTGCTATTGTTTAATTTTCGCAAATTGGCTTCAAGAAGCCTACAGTTGTAAATTAATGCTTGTAGCGTTGAATTATGTACCACGCCCTCTTAAGGTTACAATTTTCTCGTCATTACATCTTTCAGGTAACTGTGCGCTGTCTGCGACTCAGAAAATTCGATAGCAATGCCGTACATCTAAAAACTTCACTACAGTTTGTTATTGTTGTATTATTCAATACCTATTTCAATATTTAGCGGAAACTGATTTAAAACCCCGAATTTCAAGAGTGGTTACATCGTATTAGTATTGAGCTGGATATAAGAAGAAATAGATAATTTTTTTACAATTTCGCACAAGGATACACCTGAGATTTTGAAAAAGCTGTAAACGTTCATTTAAGTAACTAGTACTATGGTCTTCAAATAAAAGACATTAAAAATATTATCATTTTGAGGTATACAAGTGACATAAAAAGAAAATCAAAACGTAAGCATGCTAAAATAGTAATATTTTCCAGCAATCTTCCATTAAAAAGGACAAGTTATTATGAACACATAAACTGTTACAAAAAATAACACGTTTAAATAGCGAAGTTGTTAGGTAAAGGAAGGTTATAATTTAACAATTTCAATTTACTTGGCATTATTGAGATAGCTGAATCTTCCTTAACTGAGACATACGTCTTATGATTATTGGAGGATCGAATTCAGATTGACATATTCTGAAAGGAACCTTTGCATGTTGAAGTTCAGAAATATATCTGTGCATTGGCTGTAAGTTGTATGTCCTAGCATATATTATGCCTTATAACTTATCTCCCTCTGGCCGATCGATGGCTGGCGTATGTATTTCATGCAGTGAGAGAAAGAAGGAAAGAAAGACAGATAGATATGTCATGCGCTGGCCTGCCTTCGTCCTCTACTCCAAACTGCGGCTTATTGGTTTTCTCAAAACCCTGTTCCTGGTCTTGAACCTGCTGGACTAGAGTAAGAGGGTTACAGAACACGCTTACTTGTTTTGATTTATATTGTTACCTTTGTTACTATAATTTCTTTACAGTTGCTGATATCGTATTTATGATCAATGTTAACATGACAACCTTAAGATGATTCGGGCATGACGTGAGCTTTTTTTCTGTCAGTTTTTGTCAGTTGACTCTGCCGAGCGAACGTGTCAAAATTAATAAAAACTTTTTTTGCTAATGGAAATAAAAATTTACATTTATGACCGTAGGCTAGCGTAATGTAAAATATTCATTTTAGGGTTACATTTGTACATTGATTCATGACTAAAACCAGTATTAATACTTTAAATGTTTGACATTAAAAAATTATAAATTTTATAACTTTAATATAAGAAAACTGAGGTTAGGAATGAGCAACCAACCAACGGAATTAATTTACATATTTCTATATAGTGCACAAAATATTTTAAGATGCGTAATACCATTTAGGCCTACTAAATAAATCATTCACAATAAATATGTACAGTGATACGTTATTTTATTAAGTTTCAAAATCAAAATAATCATACCTTTCGAAAGTCATATAAACTGTTCGATATCTGGCAAAACTACGAGGAAATTTTTAGAATTTAAAAAATATTAGAAATTCGGTAGTTGTTTCTTTTATATTTTATAGTTTTGTAAGATATCAGTAAATTCCATTACTCATTGTATTGGTTTTGTGGGATGGGGAAGTGGGTAAGTAGGACTGTAACTCAAGGTTTACCTCTAACTGCTCCAATATCCTTCCTCTCGTCAAAGAAAATAAAGCGTTATCATGTGCATGCTAATATTTTATTATTTTAAAGAAAAATATTTATGTTTCACGAACTTATTGCCAATATAGTTTTATAATTATGAATACTATTCGTAAATAATTTTTTGTAAAATGGTTGTCTAAAATTTATTAACTATACGAAACACATACTTTTATATGTATGCAAATAGTAATACTGAGAGCTATATCTTGTTAATATTACTTAAATGTTTAAATTTCATCAATTTATAAGTTGTAAGTAGAAGTTTACTTGTTTAGAATTCAAAATTTGTAAAATATTAAAAGCATATTCAGTAAAATGTAGGACATGCGGTACTACAACTAACGCATTTCACGGATTACAAAGCATCAAGCTACGTGTACCTTGGGCACGAAGTCACAGACCTACGTGTCTATCACTCGGAGCCCACAGCATCGCACGAAAAGTAATGATACACTGTCATAAGTTTGCTGTTTGACCCGGTGTATAATTTTGTGGTGAACACCAATCCAAGAGAAAACTCTATTCCATCGACCTTGAACTCTTAAAGATATAACATATTTTCACTTTTTGCAGAAATTTGGGCAATTAGCATACTACATACATCAATACTCGAAAAAAGTTTGATTATAACTAGTTACTCTTTTATCGGTGATTATTAATATTTCTAATACCTTTAAAACACAATTATTTAAATACACAGAATACTCACATGTACCAAAACTAATCTGTTAATTAGTCATTTAAAACATTATGTATCTATTTATGTTAATTATCCTGCAGTATGGATTACTTTATAAGTTTGCATGAAATATAACATAGGTTAACGTTGAAAAATACTTTTGATAAAACTTTGAAACATAAGTAAATTTGAAAACTTAAATTTAAGACTCTTTTCGTTCATAAGTAATATATGTATTTTATAAATCTAATGTTTAACTTTTAGCAACATAAGTTTTAATTTATCTCTAACTTCCTCTAAGAAATTTACTTTTTTGTGTTTTGTTACTGTTGATCTCTTGATATTAAACACTTATATAACACACAAGAGTTAAAACAAACAAATAACAAGATTTTATTTATTTGAGGAATAACATTGTGGCTCTATATTGCTAGTTAAATGAGTTGCAAATACCGAGAGTTCTTAAAAACATAATGGAAAGTTGTCAGAAAACATTTGCAAATACAACAGTAAATACTGTAATGAAATCATTTTCACTTAGCCATTCGTGTTAAATACTTAAGATCCAATATTACTACATTACAAAATTTCACTTTATCGACCTCTCTCCATCCTAAGAATCTGATATTTTATGTTGTACAGAATATACATATTGTTAACATTACTCAAAAACTTGTTATTTTCGGTGTATGAAAGGTCACGCTACTTAAAGAAAAACTGTTTACTACTTCAGCAAAGGAATTAGTAACTAAATATAGTGTAAAAACGATATCGGCTAATCCACTTAAAAAGTCAAAACAATAAACAATAAAATTATTAATTAACGATGTAATTTAAACTAATATACTTGAAAAAATCGTTAAAAAGTGCAGCATGTAGGCCCTACCAAAATAAAAGGTATAACTTTTTTACCTTTATAATAGTGTTAAGTAAAGAGAAGAAAAAATAAAACCTTGTCTTCAGTATCGCTAATTTACACGAATTTCGTCTTGGACTTCACTTATATTAATTTTTCTTCAGAAAGCATGAAACATGATATCATCGCAGAAACGGAATAAAAAGCGAAGAAAGACAATCCATCAGTAAATTCCAAGGTAAACTCTTCTAAAAGAATTTTTTTTAGTTTACGGTGGCGTGAGTGAGATACCAATTAAAAAACGTAATGATTTAAAATAATTTATTCATAAAATTACCTTACGCTGCAAATTAAAAATAGTTTTATATGTTATATATGCGCTCCAAATAATACGTGTAATTCAAGAACCGTTTTAAAAAGTTACTGTGGCCCACAACCTCGTACCAATAGGCTAAGAAATGAATCTAGCAGGGAACTCAGTTATGTCCACCTGTAAACTTAACCAAAATGGCATAATCTGGTTATTCGTATGTATTTGTCTACCTGCTACGTCATACGCGAGATTCCATTCAGAAACGAAAGGGTCCAGTTCAGTAATCGAAAGACATGTGGTGTATTTCTAATTCGTTTTCGTGTTTCAATAGTTTTTTTGGGCAAATATGACGCCTACAAAAATTATTTGGTTAAGGTATTCAATACATTTTTATACGATTGCAAAATATTATACTAAAACTTACTGTGAGTGCATAAAAATGTACAAATAAGTACGTATTTTAAATTACAGTTCTCTATCATTAGAAACAAATGTCGTATACTTACAACTAATTTCGTGTACATTGCAAAATTGTTGGTGGCACAAAAATTATTTAGCAACCAATTTTGAACATTTTTTTTTTGTAAATACACACATTTTTTTAAATTTAACACACCACATAGGCCAACTTATATATTGCTTTACTTCTATCACTCTTCTGTAAAAACTGTATTACACTAGTCTTCAAAACTATACTATTTGGAATATTTATACCATTTTAATGATCTTCGACATTCTAGTTGTACTGCATAGAGTGATAAGAGTTTTGACGTTAATTTACAAGTGTTTTTCTGGTTAAACTGCAATTTTTTTTACTGTGCTGCTATGAATACGGCCGTGCTTGACGTAAAGGTGCGGAAGAGGTTCTGTGACGGCGTTGTGTGCACGACGTGAGCAGATAACCACCTGCCCCCGGGGTCTGCCGTGGACCACCACTGGCTCAGGGCTAGTGTGAAAGGGGTTGGCTGTGTTTGATGGTGGAGGGGGTGGTGGGTGGGCTCGGTCCAGACAATGGGAGAGGTCAAGCCCGGCGAACACCGGCCTGTATCGTGGCGTGGAAATTGTCGAGGCCACCGAGTGTTGGTCAGCAACTCGTCGGCTCACAGCTCGAGGGCACTTAACCCTACCCCACCTTCTATATCCAACCCCCAACCTCCTTCCAACTCTTCACCAATAACACCAACACCGCTCCAGCTAGAGTGGGCGACCTAGTTCCCCTTCCCCCTCCAGCAGCCTTTGTCTGTCCACTGCACAACCGTCCTGTTTGCAGTTCCGCCCCAAAAACAATTCCTCTATCCCGCCGAAGGTAAGTAGCTGAAAGATTGTATGAATAAATGAATATCTCGGGGGAGCCAAAACAAGCATGCTTGCATAAATGGACAAAAGAAGGTATTGGAAAACCATTATCGCCCTTTTCAAAATTGTTAAATATTCTAAGATTAGTTTTGACTGCTATTGGCTATTGAATAGCCCCCCCCCCCCCCTTTCCACTCCAGCCCAATAAAATGTGTTTTTCGATAAGTTTATTAAAATTAGATATTATCTATTTATTTTAAATAGAAACAGTTCTGTACAATAAAGTAAGCTTACCAAGTGATAATCCTAGAATTACTTTCCTTCAAGTGACCAGGTAGTAATCTTTGAGTCACGATATAGTGATAAACGATTTCATACCTATTGGTTCCAATGCCTTACATACACATGTAGTTCAACTTCATAGTCAGTGATAAGGTGTCGTATCTCTCACTTTTCTTGTTGTTCGTCTGGCCAATCAGAGATGTATGGTGCCACAATTGTCATATTCTGACGGTTGCAGTGAAACGAGGGACATGTCTAAATAAAGACACGCTGCCAATAACCATGACGGAGAACTTCCGATGTGCACGTAAGGCATATAAACAAAACCGTGCGAAAGACTTTACGCGACAAAGTCGCGGCACTAGTATGAGTCGTTCGAGATAAAGTGAGCACTAAAAATTTAACCGTATAAAAATATCACTAATCGTTACTGAGTATCATTCAACATTAATTGTAGTTAACTTACTGCTTGTGCGGTTGGCAGAAAAATTACGCAATGTACTTCCGTGTAATTTCCTATTTAAATGCAATAGTACTGAAACTAAATCGACTGAAATCGACATAATTGAATTTAATATAATTAATAAAATTTTATTTTATTAAAATATATGCGTTCATACTGACTGCACAATTTATCTTACATGCGCAAACATCAAGTGACGTATCCACAGAAGTTAGACATTTCCCGTCGTTAGCCGTTACGCGCGGGAAAAGATACGTATCTGCTGAAGATAGGACTTTAGCAGTGGTTTTTTGAGTGCTCACTTTATCATGAACCGCCTGTAATGTATAATTAACATAGATACCTGCGTTAAATACCTCTGAACCTTTTATGTTAGAATAAGACGGTATTACCTCTCATTTCAGATAATAAATACACTTTCCGAATACCGCTTAACACATTAAGTACTTCAAACGCCAAGTCTTCACATGTTGCATTTCCCACTGAGAAAAAAAAGTTGTTTTTGTTGTAGGCACCACAGTTCTGTTAAAATAGGGATAACAGTCCAGTATGTTTGTCGGTACTATATGGATTGTTCTTATAACAATTTTCCCGGTGCAAGTTATAATATTTTCTGTAAAAGAAAGCTGTTCTTTGCTCCTTATACAGAACAAGTTGTTACTTACTCAGAAAAAGTGTACATAGTAAAAAAGAATTGTACGTTTAAAAAAAGTTTTTTTTGGAAACCAGTTTCCGAAAATGATTTTGGTAACACTATAAAAATGATTATGTAAAATTTACAAAAATCTAGCACTTTTACAAATTCCTTTGTATAATTACAAACATTTATGTAAATCTAATAAGATTGTATATTTACAGCTAACATCTGTTTCATTTTACAACAATTGTTCTTAATGTTACAAAAAAATTTGGGAAACTAGTTTCCAAAAAAAAAATTGTTGTAAATGTACGAATTGTTTTGTAAAATGTTACAGGTCTGCTAGGTTAATTTTGTTTCAAATTGAAATAAATTGCTCATTAAAATTTAGTTTACTTGTTCCCAAATGTGTTTACGATATTTGTAAACACTATAAAATGTTTGTGATACCTTACTTCATTACCTGACTGAAAATGTTCTGGTATTAGTTTACAAGAATTTCGTTGTAAATGTATCAATTTGCTTTGCTGTGTCGGAACTATGCATGTAATACCGCCAACCAGACTTAAATATTGCCTCATTTTAACACATGTGTGATATTGACCACATTATTTTTCTTTCAGCGCGGCAATACAACCAAGTGCCTGATGCACAAGTAGTTTTAAAAAGCATTGTGCTCTATGTTGTGTCCCACAGATTGGTTTTAATTTTGTTAAAGTAATGCTTTCTTTCAACGATATTTCAAGATTTGATGTTTAGCCTATGTGATTTCTGTTTGTTTGCTAAGACTGTAATTTTAATCTCGCCAAGCCACAAATAAAAGTGTAACATATTTAATGTATTGTTTTATGTGTGACTATTTTAAACAGTCTTCGCATAATATTCAGTAACCACTAGTTAAAGTCTCAGTGTAACAGATAGCGTAGACTAAGTAATTCAGTGTTACTGTAACGAAAGATGTGTTGATAACGGCACTGAAGAGAACTGATGCGTTTTATAATGATACGAAATTGCTGTAAGCAGACGATTATTTTCTGGTGTCCTGTACCTAGGAAAAGTAAACGGGTTTTTACCGGGATAACTTACTTCAGACTGAAAATTACAGGTAAAATAAGTTTTCTTGTTACTTAAACATATACTTTAGAAACAAAATTTAAAATTTTCTCATTGGACGTACTTTAGAGTGTGTTTGAGAATAATCAGTAACACGTAAATAATTATGGATTTATACCAGAAGTATTTGTCAGTCAGAAATTACTCGAATGTATCGAAAAAGTAACAGTGAGACAAATATACACTACTCCATAATCTTAAGACTCATGCTCTCAGTTTAGCTAAGCTGTGATGAATGTAGAGCATGAGTACTAAATATAATCAATTGAGAACTAACTTGTGTCTTAGGTAAGTATGTCAGCGCAATAACTGAAGTATAGTGTAGAGTGATTATAACTGAGAATTGAGGTATTTATGTATATGTATTTTGAGCAATTTCTTACACTCTTACCCTTAGACTTAGTAAATTAAAACGAGAGTCACTTGATTTGGCGTCCGAGATAAACTATAATTTCGAAATGGTACTCATAGCAGCCAATATGATTTCTTTCGCAATTATATTCTCTTTCTTCCTAGTTATGTTAAATGTAGTAACTGGGAATTTAACCCTGACGGTATATGCAAAGGATAATTAATCCATCAAATTTTGTGCTAATAATTTAAAATGTAGGTAGTATAATAGGGAATTATCACACTGTTATATGACTTTAAAACGTATTTGCATTCATGCCAGCTTTCTAGTAGAGTACACACAAATGCCTTCCATTTTTTAAACTGAAAAATAAATTATTTCAATTTTTTTAGTTAAATGTTTCCAACTGTCAACAGAAACATTCTCATTACTATACATAACGTAACACTAACAATAAGGAATCCACTACGTTATTTTCGAACATGTGCCATGTATACAGCAAATTATTATTCAGCTCGCTGATGCAAATGTACTATCAGGCCTCACAAGTAAACCTCAGTTTTAAGGTGGGCTCCTTACTGTCGTTGACATAATAATTTCAATTTATCATCTTCAAAATAATATCACAATTTTTATATTATAATTCACTATATGGATACATATTAAATAAGCTTGTTACGAACCCGACCACCCCGATGCAAGTCATAACCTGGATATATAAATAATTTATATTCTCCACACAGACACATATTAAAGGTATAGTTTGTCAGATAAAATAAAAAAATAAATCAGCTGAAATATCAAGCAACAAGTATTGTCCCTATCCCAGGTAAATTACAATTTTAATCAGTACACAATGCTCTAAAAATAAATTCACATTTAAATTCAATAAAATCAATTGTGTGTGTATAATAGTTGACGAATCTAGACTGCTGTGTGTATATAGAAATTACTAAATAGTAGGATGCATATAGTTGCATAGTGTCCAGATTGTTAGGTACGTATACGGGATTGTTAGATATGTATCCGAATTATTGGATATGTCTCTAGAATATTGAATATTCATTTATGTTATTTGATTTTGGGTTATTTGATATGTATCTAAAATATTGGATTTAAATTAGTTTTATTGGACATGTAGGGTTAAGTATCAAGGTAATAAATCCAAAAAATTAAATAAGTATTTTTTTTTAAGACTTAAAGTGAAATAATGACATTGAAACTTGGAAACACAAACTACAATGTTATCATAATGGAAACAACCGAATTTTTCAGACAAAGAGAAAATCTGTAGTTATAAATTGACCGCAAAGACACCATCTAAGTAAATTAATAAAAAAAAAAAAATAACAATAAAACGCGCAACCAGAAAATAGATACACACTAATTTTTTTTTAAACCGTACTCACAAAATGATGACATACATGGAACAATTAAATATCATTCCCCGGATCCAATAAGTAGAAATGACTAAGATAATGCTCGAGTAGATACACGGGAAATTGTAGACACAAACAAATACAAACGAAAAGTTAACAAATGGGAAGTGGAGTCGGGGGACAATATTGTTAAGAGACTTGGAACAAAGTGAACTGTACAAAGAATACTAATGCAAGGATAAAAAATGAGAGCTGCTTGGAAACTCAGAAAATATAAAATACCAAGCTTTTAGTGATCCATCAAGGTCCAATCTCATAAAATAATAGAAAATGTAAACACTTAAATACTAAATAAATGGGAAAATGAATAAATAAATTAAAGGATACATTTTTTAGTAAATAAATTGGGACATAAATTAACAAAATTATACTTACAGGAAATACTAATAAAATAAACGCACATTAAAACACTGAAATTAAATTTTAAAAAAATAATTTTAATAAGAATACACATAAAAACAAAAGTAATATAACATATAAAATTTTTTATAATGTTATAAAGTAACATTTTTAAAAATAGATTTATCAAAAATATTGTTACTCACAGGCAACGCCAATCAGTGACCCAGAAATTAATTGTCATCTAGCTTCTTTGTAATGACAGCAAAAAAATGTGTGTTTTGGCACACATAGCTAAGATTATTTTTGTCGAAATGAAGAGAAAATAATAATTTAAGAATATTAAATTGATAGTCTGGAACATACAGAAGCACTGCCGAACGCGCCTAAATTGACCCGAAAGCGCCAGCCTCTGGGTCCTGTTAAAATACGTATGCCCTGAAATAACTAACTTCATTAATTAATGGGTTTGCAACAATTTCATATCTACATGTAATTTTTTTTATGTAGCTGCTCTGTAGAGCAGGAAATTAGGCATGTTGATATCTTAGTGACTCAAAGTTGTCTGATCAGCATATGCAATATAACGACAGTAAGAGAACAGGAATGACCACCTCTAAGTTTGATAATGTGAAAAACCTTACTATCGTACTTTCTGCGCTCTTTACGGTCGAATATGAGCTAATCGTGTGTGTCTTCCTTACATTATTAGACAAATATACTTCCGAGAGACAAATTAAAAAACCCTTCTTCTAAAGTAAGCAATTTTGATAATTTGCTGAGAACTTGCGCTTCTTTTATTGGCATTAAATAATTAGCGTTCGCAGAATTTTGGGAGAACTTTTTATTTATAAGTACACCTTTCCAAGCTTACTGCTGATACCGGCTATTAATTATTTTTTATATTTAAGATATTCTTTTTACAAGTTGTAAATATTGTGGCGGTAAGAACTAACAGGAAGATTATTAAATGTGTTTTGTTTATTAGTAAGCTTTTTGACGTCCCTCGGTAGCCATTCTCAATAGTAAATAGATAAAAAAAAATTATTCGGGTTAGTCTGACAAGGTGACAATTCTTCACCAATCTTTGTCAAAAGGACAAAAGCCTTAAGAAGTAAACCTTACACGTACACTAGTTTTCACCTCCGGAATTTACACGTTTTACTTCGCCCATGATGATTTCTAATAAGAGGTTGATCAAATCATTTTGAAAATGATCTCTGAAACTTCCATGAAATGTGCTGACCAGTATATTCAACACGTGGTCTGAATGTAGTGGAAATTTCGTATTTGTTCTTCAGTGTCTGTTTGAGATGGCTTCAACTTTTAGTTCATTAAAAACTTTGCCTTTGGTTCCCTGTACTTTGTAAAACTTCACGAGGAAAATAAGCCGGATGAGCACAACACGGCTGATGGGGAAACTCGTCAAGCCCCGCCAGAGGTTGGAAGCGAGAGGTAGTTTGTGTTTTTATTTGCTGTTAATGGGTACCTCAACACGCACAGCGGGTCCATGCGCCGTGATGGCATTACGCACGCTACACTGGAAGCCTGCGTCTCTGGCCGCCAGAATTGCTCCACGGAGACCGGCGAAAACTGGATTAAAACTTGCTGATTGCAGCGGCACGCATTGGGGCTGCGAGTTTTGACGGGGACGCGTCGCTGGAGTCCTGCAGTAGGACGCGGTGCGGTCAAGCGTGTCGAAACCTGCTCTTCGGCGCGAGAGAGGGGGAACTTTGTTTTCCACGCTGGCACAGAGAACGTACACCCACTAGCTCGTCCAATAGCTCGCCTTCACTGAACACCTCCACTCCTCCCTCTCCGCAAACCCAATTCAACCCTCGGAAAATCACGAGTTCACTTCCTGTGCGGACAAGTCACCGTTCGTGCTCGTAACTGCTACACAGCTGGCGAATGAACATTGTTACAGTTTTTTAAAATAGTATTTTACATTTGTTCGATTTTTTTTGTCTACGAAGGGAAAACACCCACGGGTCCCAATTTACGCTATTTTAGTAAGTTGTATCATTTAAATCCTAAAGGGCAGCAGGTATCACAAAGCAGTTACATTGGAATGTTCGAAACTGTTTGTAATATGCAGCAAAATGTCTCAAAAAGTATTTTTTTTTATAATTTTGGCTAGTTATTGAATTTAAGAAAATTTAACTAAGGGCCGTATCTATAAACGTTTTTCGAATGACAACGAACTTCTATCCCCATAGAGAAAGCATTGGTGAGCAGTTGGTTGTCATTCGAAAGCCGTTTATAGATACGGCCCTAAGTCGGTAACTAGCAAAAGTTATATGAAACTTGTGTTTTGAAAACATAGGTTACATGGTACATATTTCCAACATTTCTATTTAACAGTTTCCCGATATTTGCTCCCTTTCAGCTATTGAAGAATTAAACTCCTAAAAAAGGCATACATAGGAATTCTTGCCTGAAAATAATGCGTCTCAATTAAGATTTTCTAGGTATTATGCTTAGAAAATTGGTTTCAGGGGCACCTCAAAATGTTTTAAATCTGCTTTTTCAGACAGCTGTCACGTAAAAATTGCCAACCGGAATCGTATAACAAAAATAGGGAAGCGTGCACTGAACTTAAATAGGCTTTATCTTTGAGTAAAATAGTAGGACCAGAACTTTTAGGCCTACAGAAAAAAGCAAACGACCAAAACAATGCGTACCGTTTGCGAGTCCTGCGCACAAAATCGATACGACCGTTGAAGTATGATCCAGTCTAGCTCTTATCGTATGCTTGTTTCCGTACCTCAACCTCGGCAACTAGCGCCCGCTGTACAGGGTTCTTAAGGGCGCGAATACCACAATATTCATCACCATGATTTCATTCTTATAATTGTACCAGTTATTTTTTCTTGTTTAAGACACAAAATGTGACCAAATTTTCCCCTCATTATTTTTTTTTACTTATTTTTTTGCGTAATGGTTTATTAAAGCCAAAATTGGCATTTTTCCGTTTTAAGGACGACACTAAAACCAAACTGAAAAAAGTTCACAGTGAATAACAATGTTATAGGCTACAAATTCTGCTATGTTTAACCAACAAATTCAGCTATTATTAAACACAAAATAAAATAATATTGTATTTTAAAAAAATATAGAATTTATCAAATTTTTATTTTAATTTCAGCATTTTTAATTAAACGCTAAAAATATTCTTTGCTTTGTGGACGTGCCATTGTAGCCTGTGACGTCTTTAATCACTGTGAATTTTTTCAGCTTGATATGTCAATTGGTTTTAGTGTAGTCCTTAAAACGGTAACACGCAAATTTTGACTTTAACAAGCTATTACGAGAAAATTTCATTAGAGCAAAGTTTAGTCACATTTTGTGTCTAAAATAAGAAAGAAACTATCTAGAACAAATGAAAAATAAAAACATGGTGATGAAAAATGCGGTAGAACGCGTCCTTAAGGTGGTTCCCTAAAGAGACTGCTGTTGTGTGTATGAGGCTAGAGTCTATGAAGCTCTTAAGGCAGAGCTGACGGGCTTAAGTAATGTGATATTTTCTTTACGGCAGACTAAAAAGGGAGTTTTCAGCCATTTGGAGAGGCGCAAATATGATTTTTCTATTTCGCGTGCAAAAATTATTAATATGTTGCGACCTAATTTTGAGTGTGTGTTCTTTTCGTTTACATACAAAATGTAATGCACGTTAAGCAGTTTTTTCAAGAAAGGAATAATTTTTGCTCGAATTACAAGAAATTTTATGCTGTTTTGGATTCCATTTGAAGTATTTTTGTAACTTGTAGATTTTAAAATTTAGTCAATGATTATAGTAACGATACTGCTAATACTGACAGAGAAAAGCCATTTAACAAAATGTACGGAGGCATAGGGCCTACCCTATGGCAATTTGTAACCTGAATTATGTTGGAACATATAATAAGTGTACTGCAGGGTGTTGCGGAAAATCTACAGAAGCAGCATGGCAGATGTTATCAACAATTTAATAGAATACTTGTGAAGTCCCTCCAATCTGTTCTTCAGACTATTAGATTAGGCTACACAATTTAGGATATTCATGTGTCACTATCGTCCAATACTTCAACAAGAAACTTTATACGGTTTTCATAGAAGTCGGTTTTTTAAAGTAGAGCTGCATGTTAAGCGAGTAAAACGAATATATACTGTGCTACGCAGTTACTAATCAAAATACATTATTTTAACACACCAAAATAATCTATCTAAAACTGTAGCTAATCAAACACCAATGTCCTCCATCATAACCCGATTTTATTGTAATAAAGGTTTGATAAGCTAGTACATATACGACCATATCTGTGCACTGATAACTACGCATAATCTCTAAAGATTCTGAGATGGAAGTATATTGAGACAAACATTCATACATAAGCATGTGCCATATTTAGGAGTCAGTTCTGAATACCTTGTCGTATTTCACCTTTAAATGCTTATAACTAATCGTAAAAAAGCCAGAGAAGGCAGTAATACGTGCACATTGAATATTGTTCTTGCCAGGGGCCCTAATGAGATAAACAATTTTAAAGTTTTTCTCCTTCGCTGGTCATTTCAAATACTCTAAACTGGTGAATGGAATATCCACACTTTCCCAGCGATTTTCCACATAATCTAATTCTTGAATATTCTCCATCGGGAATAAGTGGAAACTAGATATTCCATCAACGAAATAAACTTACCGACTGAATCATAAATTTGCGTTTATTGAAAACGTAACGAAGATTTTTTTACCTTGATGTATAAAAAAACGTACTTTTACATTAAATAAAAGTCTGCTTTTATTTATTCATTATGTCAACAAAATTGCGAAAAAACATAAATAACACTATCAGCCGGAATCAAACAATAACCTCTATTTTATTTTTAATTAAAGGTTAGTACAATAGCATGACTTTCACATCATCACTGCACCAAACATTTTCCACCTTATAAGTCAACTATTTTGAGTAACCCTGAGTTAAATTGTGAGACAAGTATATTGAGACGATATTAGAGAGCAGTTTAGACTAACACAATTCTACACACAGCTAGACCTGGGAATCGCTCCCAGAGACCTTAGCACCAAAAGTTGGCCCCTCACCCAACATGAATATTTATCAGTGAAACTGACGTGAAGTAACATCCCGTTTTTAAATACAGTAATTTATGATAATTTCAGTTTACAGTTAATTTAAATTACAAATTTTCGTAAACGAATGTTCATAGTAATAATTAGCTATACTTTTGCTTAGTACTTTTATAGTATTCTAGCAGTCCCCCGCGGCTTTGCTCGCGAGTATTACTCATAATCGATAATATTTACTTTAATTGAAAAACCTCTTTGTATACCAGGTTGGTATTTAAATCATCAAGAGTTAGAATAACAAAGCTGCTAGTTGAGCTAATTCTGCAGCAGGATAAGTAGCTATAGATGTCCACGCGAAAAGCAGTCCTAAGTTTGTAACTGCCACTAACAGCAACTTCGCCTGGGCCTTATTTATAGCACTGCAAAGTTGACGTTGTGAGGTAGTTACAGACTCTTAAATGTAAGAGGATAATCGAATTAAAAAGTCTGATTGAGCCTGTGCAAAACCATTGGTGACGGTGCCCTTAATTACATATTTTCACAATAATCACTTGAAGTTAAATGCCATTAGAAAGTTTTGGTGAAAAATGTTTCGCGGAAACGTATTTGGTTCCCACAACCTGTCGAGATACCTAAATACCTAAGTGGAAAGTGAAATGCTTAATCCGTTATACCCCTTTAAAAGACTACATGCAAATTGCACTAATTCGATCTGCATTGTAGTTTTTGTGTGTCATAATTGAACGTTCGCAGACAGCTTTTAACGGAATTAGAACCCAAAACCTCCTGGAATATAGACCTGAGCTACAAACAACCTATCTCCCTCTGTATTCTACGCAAACAACGGCGTCATGTAACGCCGAAGAAATTCATAAACACTAATTTAATTTAAAAAATATAATATTTATGTCCTGAGCTCATAGAGGTTGTTCAACAACATGTCTCGATAGGTTATTGTACAGTGAAACTGCTGTATAATTTATATATATGTACTTGCTTTTCGGATCGTCTATCTTGAAAGTTTGCAAATTTGTTTTATTCGTAATAATGAAGTTATCTAATAAAGGAAAAAAATTACATATAATTCTTTAAACACTTACGTAAGCATCAATCTGACGCGAACAACATGTCAATATCTCCACTGGTTAGATTGAAATCATGGGTCTATGGAAAACTAATTTTTGCTTTTTCACCCTTTTGGGCGTCGAAATTCCAAATATTTTAATTTCACATCTTTGACATTTGTATAAGTATTCAATTGAAGAGCAAGTCACGACGGTATCCCATTCAGTCGAATCAAAATCGATCATACATAAAAAAACACATATGACCTCTGCACAGTACCGAGAATTCGAATTTCGAAAAATCTTAAAACCGTATTGCGAATATTCCTGTAATCATCCTCTTGAAGCATAAATTAACTGTATATATCGATTGGTTCGATAGATATCGAGGATTTTTCTAAAACATTATCAAGGTCTTTTCACCTCCTAAGAGAGTGAATTTTGAAAAATCTTTGAATTTCGTTTTAGGGTACATTATTGGTGTCTCGTGGACGTGAAAAATACGACAATAGCCCGCTGGGCTCTCAATATATATTGACGATTAATTGAAAACACACTTCACTACATTTCACCCCTTTTCACATCCTTAGGTGGCAAATTTCGAAAATTCGTGAAATTACTTTTTAGGTATTTGAGTAAGAATCAATCTTAAACAAAATTCACGTCGCTACATAAAAAATCAATGTGGTCGATATACATATATATATATATATATATATATATATATATATATATATATATATATATATATATATATAAAGATTAGGAATCGAAAACACATTTACCCTTTCTTTACATCTTTGGGGCCGAATTAGGAAAATATATTTAAAAGGTTCCTAGATATCAATCTAAAGTGAAAAGCACTTCGATATCTCGATTGTTTCCATAGACACGAAGGAAAAGTCAATAACACATTTCACGTATTTTCACCCACTTAAATAATGAATTTCAAAACGTCTTGGATCCTGTCGTAGACATTTATATACGCAACCAAGTGAAGTAAAAATCACGACGATCGTCAATTGTGTTTAGTGATATATCCAATCATTAAAAAACACATTTTGCCCCCTTTTACAACTTGGGGGTCGAATTTCAAAAAACGTTTTGAAGTTAATACCAAATCACTATCCCAAAAGATTCGATAAATATCGATAGTTAATCGGAAACACATTTAAGGTAGAACTTTTCACCTCCTTAAATGTTGAATTTCAAAAAATCCTAAAATTTGCTAATAAGCATTTTTGTATGTGTCCTATTAAAGTAAAAATCATGATGGTAGGTCGTCGGGTTCGAGCATTATCGACGTTTCTTCGGAAATAAATTTCACTCTTTTTCACCCCCTTATGTATCGAATTTCGAGTAATCCCTTCTCAGTGCTCGCCTACGACCTGAGGGGAACCCACACGAAAAATTTCGCGATTCTAGGTTCAGCGGTTTGGGCTGCAGTTTGATACGTCAGTCAGTCAGTCAGTCAGTCAGTAGGTCAGTCAATCAGTCAATCAGTGTTCTCTTTTATACAGAGAGAGACTAGCGGTCCCACGCGGCTTTGTTCGCGAGTATTATTCATAACGGACAATATTTACTTAAATTTAATACACCTCTTTGTACATCCAATTGGTAATTCAGTCATCAAGTGTTAGAATGATAAAGCTGCAAGTTGTGCTAACTCTTCAGCGGAAGGAATAGCTATAGCTGTCCACGTGAAAAGCAGTCTTAAGTTTGTCCCTGCCACAAACAGCGACTTCTCCTGGGCCTCATTTACATCACTGAAATGTTGACGTTTTGGGATAGTTATAGACTCTTAAATGGAAGGTGTTAATCGAATGAAATACGTCTGATATACTCTGTGCATAACTATTGGTGACAGTGTCCTATATTATATATTTTAAAAATATTCACTACAAGTTTGATGTCATTAGAAAGTTTTGGTGGGAAATGGTTTCGCAGAAACGTATTTGGTTCCCCAACCTCAGGATTAGTGATATAATATATTATGTGAGTTGACGTTGTCGAGGGACCCAAATGGAAAGTGAACTCCGTAAACCATTTTATCACCTTTAAACGACTACGTGCTAATCGCACTAATTCGATCTGCTTTGCAGTTTTTGTGTGTCAGAGTTTAACGTTCGCACGCAGCTTTTAACGGAACTGGAGCCCAGAACCTCCCAGAATGTAGACCTGAGCTACAAACAACTGCGCCACGTAACGTCGAAATAATTCCTGAAAACAAATTTAACTTAAAAATTAAAATATCCATGTCCTAGGCTTATGGAGATTGTACAATACCACATCTCGATATGTTTCTGTAGCGTGAAGTACTGTGTAATTTATTTCTCGCTGGTCGTACTTGCTTTTCGGTTTGACTGCCTTGAAATTTCACAAACTTAGATTTATTCTTAATAATGAAGTTATCTCATAGCGTATAAAATAATTTAGGTACATACAAATTTTAAAATACTTAGGTATGTGAGTATCTCTCTGACGCGAACAACACCTCAATATCTCTACTGGTTAGGTTGATATCAGGGGTTGATGGAATACAAATTTTGCGCTTAATCATCCTTTTGGGTGCAGAATTTCCAAATATTGTAATTTCACATCTTAAATATTTGTTTAAGTATCCATTTGAAGTGCAAATCACGACGGTAACCTATTCAGACGAATTATAATCGATCACTCATTATAAAGCAGATAAGACCCCTCACGGTACTGAGAGTTCGAATTTCGAAAAAATCCTAAAACCGTTCTGCGATAATTTCTGTAATCATCATCCTGAAGCAAAAATTCACGGTATATCTCGACGGATTCGATAGATATCGAGGATTTATCTAAAACACATTCCTGGTCTTTTCCCCTCCTCAGAGAGTGAATTTCGAAAAACCCTAGAATCACGATTTAAAATACTTAACTGGTGTCTCTTAGACGTGAAGAACACGACAATAGCCCGTTGGGTTCAATATATGACGATTAATTAAAAATACATTTAATCCATTTTCGCCCCTTTTCACGTACTTAGGTGGGGAATTTTAAAATTCTGGAAATTTCTTTTCAGGGATTTGAGTAAGCATCAATCTTAAACAAAAATCATGTCGCAATATAATAATCAATGAAATGAACATACATCGATTGTGAACCTAAAACACATTTTACCCTTTTTTAACATCTTTGAGGCCAAATATATTTTAATGGTATATAAGATATTTATAAAAGCGTTAATCTAAAGCAAAGAGCACTTCGATATCTCGCTTGGTTCGATATACACTATATAGAGGAATAATCGAAAACACATTTCACGTATTTTAACCCATTTAATTAAAGAACTTCGAAACGTCTTTGAGTCCTGTAATATACATTTGTATACGTAACCAATTGAGGTAAAAATAACGACGACAGTCAATTGTGTTGCAGTGATATAGACGATTCTTTAAAAACATATTTGCCCCTTTTTACTGATTGGGGGACAAATTTAATAAAAAAATCCTAACTGCGCCTTTACCGGGAAACGCTATTGAAATTTTTTTGCATGGTAAGTGTAAAGTATTCAAACATGAATTGAAAAAATTAAAAATTAACCATAACGCATTATGGTTGTATGGTATTGTACTCACACATTTTCCTATATTATATTTGTATATTAATGCATTTACTTTTTCCGTAAATAGTTTGTTATATTGTTGCTGTTTAACTTTCTAAAAAAAAAAAAAACAACTAATGCAAGAAACAGAACATTTAATCCGTCATGTAAATTTACTACATAGTTTTATTTCCTGAACACATCAGTTAAGATCGAAAACATTCAGAGAAACACGCACCAAAAAGTGCTCCAAATAAACTACTACTAAAAACCAATTGACAATCAAGTAGAACCTTACGCAATATTTCCTGTAGACGGGACCGTGCAGCAGCATGTAGGATTTTCTGCATGCAATATCGTATGGAACATCGTTCCGTGTGCGGTAAACACTCATTAATTCGGTTTCAAGCAATGGTGTATTGTCTGCGTTATAAGTATAGTTTTTGTACGAACTAGATTACTGCCTGTTTGCTTAATTTAAATGATTATTTTGAATGCATTACAAGGTCTATTATTCCAAAACGAAGAGTTTGAAAAAATGAATTAGTTGAGCGGAAACAAATAGTAAAAATGATATTTGTTACAAACAAGTGTAATAAATTTTATTCGCCCAAATTAATTATGTAAGTAAATATGCGTAGGTCTACTAAACGCTTCCACATATTGATTAATATTATTTATAGTTTTAACGATGTGGAGGCAGTAAGAAATAATATTAACCGGTAATTGTTGTTTAAATTAAACGTCATATAAGTCATTTCTGCGGAAGGTATAAGCTGGGGAAAGACGCCAGTCATACAGGGTTTCTTTACGTTTCATTATAAATAGTATTTATATTTTTTAAATAATTTTATAGCGTATTATTGAGTCACACAAATTTTACAGAAAGTAGGTTTTAATCGTAATAGCATTTTAACATATATTAAAAATAATATGGCCTTATAAGTCCTTTCATCTTCCCCACGTAGCCAAGGACCGATTTATTTTGTGAAATATGTATGAAACGCAGTTGTTTATTGGTTACACTACTCGTCTTCTAACACTGAAATAAGGGTTCGATTTACTGTGCTAGGTAGCTTTGCATTCGGTAAACTTGCTGCATTTTAGAGTTGGAAGTGGGTGGTTTTTTACGTAAGTTCCTGTATCACTTGAATTTACATTACACAAAATTCCTAAAACCTTCATTATAATCTGAAGAACTGAAAACCTCTGTATTCCTCTCTCTGTCTCTCTTTTTCTCTGTTTATAATATATATGTGTGTATGTATACACCTACACCACAGTTTAGATTTCTTGTTTGCTGTGCAAGCTCTTTTTATTCTGAGCTACCTTTCCCTAACGTTGCTATGACTTCTAGATGTGAAGAACAAAATACGGAAAACAAAGCGGATTTAATACAAAGCTTTGTTTCTATGTAGGTAGGATACGAATAAATAACCTTCGTTAACGAGTGAAAAACTGCTCACAGGTCTCTCACAGACTTGATACGACTTGCGTTTTGACAGAATTCACGTTGAAAAACTTTGCTTGATTATTGAAACTGGGTACCATCTCACATGATTAAATTATATATATATATATATATATATATATATATATATATATATGAGCCATGACAGTTTCATTTACGAAGGAATGCCACACGCACATACAATTATGATTTATCTTCACCTGTTTCGTAGACTGCTGCACAGTTAGCAGTATAACCCAGTATCTGCTATGACACTAAATACAACGTTGCCACGGGGATGTAAATGCTATGCAGAGTAACGTTAATGTTGGTACACGTAAGAGTTATGCTACATTGTTATGCATCATCACTAATGAAAGAAAACTTGCCTTAGTGTGATATTTTGTAGTAATATTTTTGAGAAACTACAGACCCTTCGGAAATGTAGCCCCTTGGTTTTGTTAAGTGCTGTTATTTGGCGCACTTGTATGGTATTTTAAAACGACTTATTAGAGTTAAAGTTCTCAAATTTGTTCGCAGGATATTTTTTAACTAGTAGTGGGTACATAAATGTACCCTCTTCGGGAATATTGAAATTCTGATGATATAACATTTTATTTTACCTAATGTGATATAGTAAGTGTGTAGGCGTAACCCAACAAATGTAAACAGTACAGACAATTTAATTTATACATGTGTTTGTTAATTTTACATATTTTCGTGAGTCACTATTTAAATGTATAAAGCGACAATCATCTTGAAGTGTTTATATCTACGACCAATATTCTTCCCAAATATCAGCTTCATTTTCTCCTCATGTATGTATATGACGTACTTCTTATTAAAAATTATAATAATAACAGAAACAGAGGTAATATACATACTATCACAAATTATTGTAATACATTTTTGTAGTTCATAGTAGCGTGCGAGGTTTTCGAATCTGAACTAAATTATTCGATACTAATCGTGTACCTGTATTTCAGCATTTCAGCAGACTTTTAGATGGTATTTTGTATAGAATTCTGACTTAAATTTACTCACAACGCTAGAATATTACTAGTGAATATGTTTCCACCATATGGCAAAATATTTCTAAACATTTAGGACTTTTTAGTACCGAATGCCTTGGTGTTAGGGTAAAAAGGTATAAGTCAAGAAATGAAAACATTGTGTAACGATTATGAACCTATTATACGTGTGTTTTTTTTTAGGTTTGGGTTAAAGGATATTTTTTTGTTTATGGGAAGAGAGGGAAATATAATGTGTAAGCATATAACAGTATTTTTACTTTAAACACCATTTTTCGACATATCCTACTATACCGAAACCTCACAGGATAGACTCGGTTAAATATAGTTTTATATTATATCAGGAAGGCCAATTCTCCAGTTTCTTTATGAGAACATTATTAAGAAGAACTACTACCTGATGGTAGTCAAATGCTACCAAACGATAAAGGGATCCAAATAATGTTAGTACCTTAAAGTCGAAATTTGCTGAAATAAGAAGAAAACTATGCGATAGAATATTTAACTTTGCCAAAAAATAAATAAAATTTTCAGGACATTTATTACAACACAAACACCAAACTAAAATAAACTATATATAATTTATTGTTCGGTGATTCAGTTGTATGCCATTAATTATTCCAGTTACATAATTGCAGGGTTATTTTTGTCGAAAATTGGAATACAATTTTCAATTAAATTTCCGTCCTTAGGTGAGACCTTTAACTATTAAGAAATAACTTGACGAAGGAGGTTCTGTGAGTAAATTTAATGTAAGTTCAACCAAATACTACAATGGTCTTTACGTACTAAGTATAATTCATCTAATATAACTGTTCATCTTCTATTTCTGAAGGAAAATTATCGAAGTTTTAGAGTATATCAATTATACATACGTTGATCCACTTTGACTCACAAGAAAATGTATTTAACAAAGATTTATAATTGCCCGATAACTGCCACAAGGAAAACAAAATGATGTAACAATTAATAGTTTCGAAAATATCAGTTTGTATCTTATTTTTCGTCCCATGCTCTGTATATTCTGCTTGTGACTTACTGAATCAAAGTTGGCTGGCATACGTCTAATCTTAGCATTAGAGCAAATTAGAATACAGTAACATGCCACCCATTCAGTCCCCAACAAATTCAGATACTAGTTTTCTGCAGGTAATGCAACTCAGTCTATTTTGAGGCATGTTTCACCAACAGATTCAGCAAATACTCTGTAATATGGTAGGAAAAACTAAATTAATTTTAATTTTTTTAGAGTTATGAAAAAAATGTTAATAAAATTTATGTATTTTTAGGTTTCGCATAATTTATGTATTGTATTTATGGGGTAAGTTTTTTATTGAGCAATGCATATTTAACTCACGTATCATTGGGTTATGTGCAACATGATCAAATATTAAATAAATAAGAAAACTTTGAATATATAGACATTAGGGGATTTATTACCCATACAAGACGTGTAAGCAACACAAATTTATGATCTTCTACAAATAAAGTATAGCATATAGTATTACTGACGCACGGTATTTAAACATTAGGTGTAAAATTAACTGCCAAAATGAAGACTCGCAGAGAAAACGTACACCAAAGGTGACTCTAAATGAATAAAAAATAAAATGTAATTTAAAATACGGTATAGTCAGCAAAATAGTGCTGTAAAAGTGTGATTATAGTAAAATTTCAATAGAAATATTCAAACTTTTATTTAGGTTTACTGCAAGTATACCAAATACTGTCCGATGACGGTGATAATTTTTTAAGAATGACTAATATCGTTATCTGGTTTTGCGGTTCCACGAATGTGTGTAGGAAATATGTTAAATTAGATATACGTAACATGTGCACAGTATTTGAGAAAAGCACTCTTATTGCAATAGTCCTGGCGAATAACTTTAACCGACAGTACGATTCAAGAATATTCAGAACGCTTTAATATTAATTTTTTCATACAAAACAAAATTAAAAACTCTACAAAATTTGCCGTGTGTATACTTAAATTAGTAAAAACTATTACATATTGGCGGAGGATAAAATAAACACATTAAACTTCAGCGAAAGGCTTGAATCAGTAAAAAGATTTTTGTTAACTGCGCTTTGAATGAAGTTTATTGCGCGTAGGCCTAAAAGTATGGAATTATGAGGGCGATACGTCACGCGACACATGCTTTATACACGCCTCAATAGTGTAAAAATTGTTTGTACTTTTACAAAGAAAATCCATGGAAACCCAGTTGCCAAAGAAAGTCCTTGTAAAACTACAATAGTTGTCCTTGTAATAAAACACAAAGTATATGTTTTTAAAATTACAAGGACTAGCCTTGTAGCTGTACTTTCAATAAGGAAAAAATAAATTTAAGTGTTAATTGTACTTCATAAATAACACTGAATTTATTTATTAAAAAACTTTTGAATGAAGGATATATACATAAAATAATTTTGAGATAAAAAACCACAGGGAGTTGTAAAGTTTCTAACCACTCTCGCCACGCTCGGAAACTACGCATCTTACCACTTTTTTTTTTTTTACTTTAGCGACCCCAGTACTTTACGTGAGACAATTTACATAGTGACAATTTTTGAGACCCAAATGGACAAACACAAATTTACACCCAGCCAAACCTGGGAATCGAACCCAGAACCCCCCCCCCCCCCGCACCAAAGCCGGCCGCTCAACCAACTGAGCCACAGGGTGTTGACTCCACTAAAACACTGTGAATTCTGTACCAATTAACCCTTATTTATCTGCATACATTCAATGTACAGTTCAGTAATAATTCTTTCATTTAAAGCACGCAAATCATATAAACATTAACATCCTTTCAGAAAAATACTTTCCGGAAGTTGTGATCTTTTCATAAGTAATTTCCGGCGAACCTACGATTTTTGTAGGCTTCACCGTTTTACTTTTTTTTTTATTTTCTAACAAAATCTTTTTAACATTATAAAATAATAATTTTAAACGGAAAATTTTTCAACATTAACAAATGTTTGTACAACTACGAAGAAGTGCCTTGTCAAATTTTACAAAATTATTTACAGTGTAGGAACTGTCGGTATAGTTACAAAGAATTCCTTTGTAATATTACAAAGCTTACCTTTGTAACTTCATAAACTAATGATTTTACAATGAATATATTTGTACTCTTACAAGAACTTGTAGAAGTACAAAGACAACCTTTGTAAATTTTACAAAAAATTTTTAGAGTGTAAAGGCATGCCACTGAACTGCCATGCAGCCTTCTCTTCAAAAGATAAAATGCTTAGTCGATTCAGCAGTCACGCCATGATCTAATGATACATAATTGGATGGGTTAGTTGCCAAGTGGTGTAAGTCACAAAAAATCGAAAATTGACTTGCACCAGTACAGAATTGCCTGAAGTGAGGTCTACATACTTTCGAAATGGCGTGCGTCCTAGTCCACTATATTTTTCCATTACATTACGTATTAAATAAATTAATCCCTGAAGTTTAACACGGATACAAACTTTAAATTCTCTCTCCTGAAATATTTGCATTTAGGGCTTACACCACTTGGCAACTAATCCATATAATTAAAGATAGGGGTAGTCTGTACATGCCTGCACATTTTCAAAGATTCTGCAGGCATAATTGAATACCTAAAATGGGCCGCACAAACACGAGTTATCAGAACTTCTGGCCGATTGATACTAAGCTTAAATGATGACCGAGAGTGGGTGGATTTTAAGAAAAGGGTACACACAAACGATCTCTGGTTGTTACTCGTAAACGCACATCACTCGCACACACTGAACAGTTTTGGAAATATCCTATGTGTGCTGAAACTCTGCTGTACACCGATCGATGACCTATAGTAAGCGGTCACCTTACAAAGTTGATAATACTTCAGTAGACAATTCTCTGTAAAGTGAACACTTTCAAAACAGTAGATTATTTCCCTTCCGTGTAATATATATTTTCTTCTCCGTTTTTATACAAACAAAACAAACTAAGTAACAATGAATGTGTAAAGATTGTAATGTACACAAAACATAACGACCAAGCTCACCAAAATTAATAATAATGGGATCATTTTAGAGCCACGATTTTATGGCGAAAAGATTTTTGCAACGTTTGGTTTCAATGCGTTATGTGCACATATGCTACTCTGCTACATCGTCTGTGATTTGATAATTTTACTCTTACAAATTACAGACGTATGGAGTCACAATAATATTTTTCTGATTGGCGCAGTCAAATGACAAACGTGCCTAAACATAAACACGCTGTCAATAACCATGAAGCAAAGCTGCCGAAGTGCACGTGAGACACTGGAACAAAGTGGGTCAGAAATATTTTCGCGACAAAATCGTGGCCATCCATATTCATTAGTTTGTCGTGCAGAATCACTGCAAGATAATTCTGGAAAGTTACCATATAATTCTCTTTCAACTATTCTGCATTGCTTATTAATAAAATATTACATTATTTTTAAAGCCAAGCAGTTTACCAAAAATAGTCTATGCTTTGCATAAGAGACTATTTAGATAATGCAATTTGAGTAATTGTTATGCCTCAACAACAGAAAATACAAAAAAAAATTAACATTCCTCCTTAACATAGGTAAGGATCATGGGTAAATAATTATGAAAGTGATGACTGTAGTGCCAATGGTTCTGCGGTGGTGGTGAAAACACATCCCCGAGACTGAGGTTTTCTAAGCATAAGCTAGAAAGTGACCTCGTCGAGGGGCGTAGAGCTCATCTAAGTGAGATGTCACGCTGCGGAAGAATCCTGGCCGGAGACACCAGGGTGGCGACCACCATGGCGAGTTGCACAACGGGGGTTGCCGCGGTGTCTGGAAGCGTCCGAGCGACCACGTCGGCCAGGGGATGCGCGGGGGTGGCGTCGTCCGGCGTCCGGCGGTGGTAGGCACGCGGGCGGGGGTAGCGGCACGGCCGCAGTGCGCATGCGCGTCTAGCGCACCCTGGTAGTGTTGGAGGGGGTGGAAGTGGTCTGCTGCCAGGGTGGCGCTCAGTAGGCTGCAGGCTGCCGCATCTCGCCACCTCGTCACGGGGGTAGGTTTCTCGCGCGCGGGGGGAGAGAGTCCCGCTATACCGGTGCTCGACCGATTGCCGACGGCGATGACGACGTCTTCGGCTCTTCCTTGACCTCAGGGCGGTCCAGTAGATCAGCCACACCGCCACGTCAGCTTGTCACCCCTCGCGGCCGACATGACGGCTATCATTCATCACTTATACTAGGAGACGCGTCAACGTTTCGTGAACTATCAGTGTTTCACCCCTGAACTTCCTCCAGATTATCTTACATTCGTGTTTTTTTCTTTCCCTTTCACATATGGATCTGCAGTTGTAACAGTGAGACTATTGGTATCCGTGTTTAAACTGTATCTCCCAGTTCGCTCTGGGGAAACTAAGTAGTGTTTATAGTGTCTTTGTCCGTTACAAACACGTGTGAGATAACTAAACCTTCCGAGTGCGTAGTGCGTGAGTGAGATGGGTTCGCGTCGAGAGAAGAATACGTGAGAGTTTCTGTGTGGATTACCTCGGGTAGTTGTGAGTACGTTAGCTGCGGTGACCTTTTGATGCACCGAGTGAAGTCATCACGGCCACGTCGCAATCTTCACCTCCTCCAGTGACGACCAGCGGAAGATGAACAATGAACAGTCCGGGAGCAACGAGATCTGTGGGCCTCATCCTTCGGTTCGTCATCGTCTTCAGCAGCGTAGTCCGCGCCGTTACCTCCGTCTCAGGTGAGTCGCAGTCTATGCACACCCATTAAGATAGAAGTTACGATCTTTGAGTTGTGCAATGCGAGTGAAGGAAAACATGTAGATTTTTGGACACGCTCCGTTTCGATGCAAATGTCTGTCAAAGATAACTACAGATAAAAAGAAAACATAAGAGTATGCATTCGTCAGCAGGATTCATACACACCTTTTATGGAATTTTACTTGGTAAATGTATCCTGTAGACTAAATCGTAACCTGCTTATTTATGTGTTCCTATTCTCTGTAGATTTTTTGACAGACGTCTGCATCGCAAAGGAGTATTGCCAAATAATCTACATTCAGTGAAGTAGAGAGTACAGCAAATTGTTTTAAAATTTATATTTATACAAAATATATTTTCTAGACATGTGTTGTGACGTGGTTATACACAATTGAAAATTTTTTTAGCTTTATGAGTATTTGCATAATTGCATGTCAAATTACAAATTTGTATAAAACGGTTCTATTCAAGAAAGGAATATATACTGATTTACTGAAATGAAATAATTCGCATGAAGGAGCAGTGTAACAGGCTACGTCAATATACGTATCAATAGTCGTTTTGAATTTTTAATTTTTTAAAATTGCTGAATTTGACGTAAAATTTGCCAATTTTTTTTGCAATTTTTGCAAACACAAAAATTTTCAATGCGGCTTTTATACAAGTCATGACGTAGCCCGTGACATTTTTTTCTTGTGTGATTATTTCGTTTCACTGTCTGGTTTTTAATATTGGATAAATAAGGGTTTTTTTTGCAAATTTGTACTTTGACATGCCATTACGCAAAAAACAATTTAGTGAGAAAATTATAATTTGTGAAAACAGCAGTCACTACAAAATAAAACGTTTCTCGTATAAGTATATAAATTACTAAATTAATTACAAGTTTTAATGAACTCACTCCTTAAATAGCTTGTTCGCGTAGTCTACTTCGCTTTCACGTTCATCCAGATAACAACAGCTGGTTCAATAGCTAATGCTCTGCGAAACTACTCTCTTTGCGTGACGAAAACTTTGCGCCATGCCGCTTCAAACTAACAAGAAAATGTTTTACTTCTTCCGAAAGCAGAATTATCTTAATATAGAATAACTTCTTCAGTGCACTTATACGATGACGTTAACGTTTATATATATAATTCTAAAAAACAAAGGATTTTAATTCATTAGGATATTAAATAACAGTGTTTTCAAATGTGCTATTTATGTGCCTTCAATACAATAACAATAAATGTGGACAGAACTCTAACATTTCTTCTCTAGCGAATGCGTATTTTTTCTTTAAATGTTATTAATATTTTAAAATTTAAAAGGGCATAAATAAAACACACTGTATTGCGCTTATTTATAATCAGAGTACACGTAAATATACGCAGTTAAAAATATTTTGCAGGGTTAATATTTCTTAACATTTTCCTAAATCGCTTATTTAAACAAAAACCAATTCAAAGTTCTTTTTTTTTTTTTTAGTTAATATGTTTAGCTTGGTAATTTGAGTGTTAAATGTCGCAGTTATCTACGTTGTTTTACTGATACACGTTCACGTTCTGTTGGTTAAATTTATCGCACCTGTTCAACTAATCATATTTTCAGACTGATAGATTATGAATTACAGATTTCTTACTCTATAGAAAATGTTCCACTGATGCCTGTAGGTTCGAGGAAGTAAATGTCGTGGAAAGGAAACGATATGCCTTTACTGCGAAATTTATTCTGTACAACTATCATAATTGATACGATTTTCTTAGATATAGAGTACAGTTTTGATGTTATAACCAAACGCATATATATTTAGAATTAAAATCTAAAAATAGGTAAACGTAACATTTATTACGAGCTGATTTAATTTATACATTCGCAAATCATTTCGAAATCAGTTTTTCCCGTTTCGAAAATTATTTTATTCTTGTCTTTGCTTAAAACCTATGTGGATAATTTTATCACAAACAATCATTTCGAAGGGAAAAAAAATTCAAAATTCATCTTTGTATTGTTTTACTAACCTGATACACGAATATTCCTTGTATTTCGGCGATCGGTCGCCCATTGTCACTGGCGATCGTCAACGACTTTTTAAAAGGTCACAAATATTGTATTGCATTACCGTCCATTATATATATTAATCATGACTGAAGCCAACAGCCTCGTTTTCTCAGTGGTAGTGACCTTAGTTTTGTCACGTATCACGAAATTATGCGACAGTAACAGTGGCAGTAGGTATTACACACAGTTATACTTTACGCGATAGTTAACAAGAGAAAGTAAATTACGGATATGGGAGTTTATGGTTCCTTGATAATTCATAGAGAACTATAGCAACGTAAATAATAAGCTAACATGGGCTTGAAATGCAGTGAAAAACAAAAAAAAAATATTTTTTTGTAATTTCAGCCCTATCGTGAAAATTACAAAATAAAAGCAAATGACGCAAATTATTTGTTTAGTCTATAATGCTCAAATTTCTTTCTCATGTCGAGTTTTCACTACTAAAGTGCTGTGATAGTCGTAGTTCTAGCAAGGCAGCGTCAGAGAAACTGTCAAAATGTAAAGGCGGACATCTATTGGCCGTGTGTTTGTGTGAGTGAGGTACGGTACCAAGGATGACATTGAGAGGCTCATCTTGTGTGGTATCGCCTCTACCGCAGGACACAGAAACGGCGTGTAGTGATATCGTATATCACACTTCTGACTGAGACTTTCAGGAGTGAACTACATATTTTCATTGGCGTAGAATTTCGAGCAACGTCCATTGCATGTTTCTAGGGTAGTTTCATACGATTCTCTTCAGTAGCTTTTCAGCAATAAGAGGTGCTTTGAAACTACCTTCCTGTCATCGTTAGAAGTGTATTTCCTTTTCGTACATTGACAAATTGGGTGCACGTGGAATAGTTTCGTAAAAAATGTATTTACGTACATCCTGTGACATGTTTCAAGGGCATGAGAGACGGCGCCCTTGACGCCACGGCTACAGATACTAATATGGCTGCAATATTGCGATTTAATATTATCGTTAGATCGAGACCTTATTTCGCGACAACTGCTAACACAAATACGTAAATATCTACGTCATTGGTAAAGTGTAATAAGGAGAAGCGTCGTTTTGCGGTATTCGCAATGCCAGTTCACTCCCCTCGAGATGCCCCTGGCGTTGCCGCCTGTCGTGTAGACAACCCGGAATTTATTGCTGCGTTTATCACTGCTTAACCGACGAGATGTGTGCTAACGTGCATCGGAATACACATTTAGCTGACATGATGCGTTGACATTAATTTGCGCTCTGTAAAGCAGAGTTATGGCGTGCTACTTACATTCCTTCAAATTATTTCATTAGCAAATGCGTTTAGTCGTTTAACACTTCTTCTTAACAAGTCCTACTTAAATAATGCTAGATAATAAATAAATAATTACTCAGTGTTTTCATATAAACATATGTTTTCTAATAAATGTACGAAGATACGTTTACAGGAGTGACAACACTGCTTTATATAAAAAAAATAGTAAAATAACTAGCTCAGGGACTTATTTGAGAATTTTCCGCATATTTATTTTTATGACATAGATTTTCCTAAATATCTTTATTTTCATTTATTAATGTATCGGAAGTTATGGACGACTGTAAATGAAAATTTAATTCATCGAAATCTTTATTTTCATTTTAATTTATATGAAGGTTCGTGAATTCTTTGGCCAGTAACGTCGAGGTTTTGATGTCTATTATTTCTGTTATTTAAACAATGCCACTTGCCGCAATGTTTATTTGTAATGTTCATATACATTCCAAGATAGTATATATTCTTTAATTATATAAAGAGCTCTCGATGAACATGAACTGTGTTGAATTGGGATTGCAACTGCGTTAGTCTCAGGAGTTGTATGAAAGACCACTCACTTAATGAATCAATAACATTACGTATGCAGTTCAATAGACTTAATAGCACTGTAGTCCATGCTGCCCAGTTTTCTGAGTCATGAGCGTGGCTAGCCACCCTATGTTTGTGCAGGTCACGTGACAAACCTATTACTTAGATAAGGAACCCAGCTCAAATTGCTCATAATGGGCCTGGCAGCTATTGGTTTATGCGCTGTAGCAGGTTTTTATTGTTTTGTTTTTTATATGAATTCAAATCTCACGGTACTATAAACATGTTTAGCATATTAATATTAAACTTATATTTGATACATAGGTCCTGACTACCGAAACTACACATGCTTGCTCTCTGTTGGGTATCTAGTGAACTCTGTGTACAGATACTTCCCAGTGTTGTGAAGTCTGCTACATGATATGTCACAATATTACGGTATATCACAGCACGTGGTCGATTTACACTTTCCTAAATGTTACACTTTATTTTTTGTAAAAAGAAAGAAACGGTATCTACTACTATTATATTATAGTATGATTCAACCCGTAACTTTATATTAATTAGTACCAACAATGCAGTTTTACTAATAGTAAACTAAGCAATACAATGTCAGTCTACGATAAAAAAAAATTAAGAGCGGATATTTGCGTGTTAAAGTGTATATTCTTTACATCATTTAAGTTAATATACGTAGCAAAATATGCAGTACCAACATAATTAAGTTTACCATACTAAGCGTTTGTGAACAGAATAACTAAATTCACGCTAACTTTAAATCAAGAGTTGTCTGTTTGTATAGGTATTATGCAGTCTGAACAAAAGCTATCGAATAGCTTATTTGGGAAACGTTTTAAGAATATGTAAATACCGTCTTAAAATGAACGTTATAATACTAAATAATTTGTACACAATGTAAAAATACGTAGTATTTAAATACAATGTGCAGGCGTATCGTCAAATAGACACATCGGTATATAATATTACGAATTTTTATTAAAATGCCAGTATAAAAAGTTGTCTGCTGTAATTTTCGGTTCTTCAAAAGCAATGAGAATTCTCACGATCATTTCAGCCCCTATGTGATGACTGCTTTATTTTTTGATAAATTTATTTTTATAGCAAATATTGGAAATGTCCGTGCTGCCGACAGTAATGCCTTACTAAGGAAGAAAGCCTTAACTCCAATTTTAGATAAAAATATGTTTTTAAATATTTAAATAGTTGGTACCAACACGCATATTTTCGCTAAGGATAAACGGCTTATAACAAGTCGTTGCCTGTGTAAAAATTAATAAAATATTCATTAAAACCAAAATTTTGTCTAGTACTGGAAATAAAAGTGTTAAGTTGTCGTTTTGAAGAAAGATGTCAAAAAGCAATACCAAATAAATTTCAAATACTTAAATGTCATAATGAAAGCAAACTAATGGAAATTTTTTTAAAAAATTAGAGTGTATTAAGCAAAAAATTTGATCTCTCGGAGTTAAGGCTTTCTCCCTTAGTACGGCAGAGTAACGACGGAGGGAAACGGGTGACATACGGGACAAATTCATACGGGCCCGGCGTAGAGTCAGTTTTCTTTTAAGTTGTGTTTCGTAAATACAAAAAAAAATGTGCTACTAATTAATATATTTAGATGGAAACTGTCGTGATTTTGAGATGGCATGGGGCCCCGAAGGTATACTTGCATAGGGACCAAAAATCTTCCCGACAGCCCTGGTTATCGGCTTATACGCTACACCGTCTGAAAGTATTTGTATTAATTGTAGTTTATGAAGTTAACAAGCACAAGCGGTAAGAATAAATATGTCTAGCTTTATTCAGTGAAATACAAACCGCAGAAATGTTTGGACTAATTTTGTTACAAGAGTTTTCCGTCTCATCACTTGAATTACTTTTAAAATTTATATTCTAACATACAGGACTGTCTGCGAAATGGTTAGTGCATAACGATTCAGGAAATTTTTATAAATAAAGATACAAGTAAAATTATTATTACGTCAAAATATTTTAATCGAAACTTAATTGATTTGTAATCTGGTTTTAAATTTCAGTTATTTTTTCTATTTGCGGACATGTTTCCCAAATTAGCGTTTTCACAAATTGCCGTGCTACAGTAAGCCTACATGTCATTCACAACGCTATTAGTACTCAGTGTATGCTAAGTGACACATTACTAAATTATGACATTTTTTAAATAAAAAGAATCGAAATTAATGTAAGAATTATTTCTCGTAGTTAGAACATGCCACTTTAGTTAAAAAATTAATTTTATAACTCAAATACTGCTATGCGACAAATAATTCGAGGTAGCAAAGTGTTGCTGATCGTAACTATTTTTATTTTTTTTTTACATACGAACATATATCACTAAACTGTAATTGTTTCTTAAACAGAAAATTCTCAGCGTAAAAAAGATTAACTGCAATTAGTATAACATTTTGAAAATTGTTTTTATTTCCGTTCGAATTTCAACTACGCACACTTCCATTAAAAAAAAAAATTGCAGTGTTCCATGTCATACATCATTAAGAATGATTTCTGTGATGAAAGTGATAAGAGGCGTGCTTCGTTATTATGTTATACTCCATTGGTGGTTAAGGTTTATTTATGTTTCTTGGTGTGAGTTTACGGTAGGCAAAATATATGAGGTATGAATAAGTGGTATTTGATTGAAAATTGGTTAAATGACGTTATGAATAAAGAAGTTACATAATTAATCGGTTTTTCTAGCGATTTTCGCTGTACAGAGTGTAAGGAAATTAATAGCCTAAACTCCGGGGGGTGATTCCTCATGAAAAATGAAGTCAACATTTTATAGGACACTTTTCTTAAAAAAGTGAATATTAAGGGCGGAATAAGCCCTTGAAAATCGAGTTTGAAAATCGTATTTTGTCACAAAATCAAAATCGGTCAGGAGTTAAATTACGGTACTTTGAGTGGTGTTACGTATTATTGAGATCTTATACGTGTAAAAGTTTCAGCCTTCTAATCGTCCCCTTTTATGAAAATAATAGGGGTTGCCTCCCTTATATCGTATAAAATTACGTCGGCGTTACGGTTTGTGAACATTACATGTTGTCTTATTAAGCTGTGCACCGTAAGGAACAAAAATGTTCCTCTTGTCGCAAATGCCTAGAATGTACCGTTTACCAGAAAATGAACACAATTGTTTTGTACCTGGTATGTAGGCAAAATGTGCTACATCCGATAAAAAACGGATTTGTACCATGCTCTCTGGAAAATTCAACCCGTGATGCAGTTGTTGAAGCACGTCGCCAAATGCAGTTACATAAACGTAAAAATAAAAACATACCCATGCGTGACTCAGTTAATTTGGCAACAAATGTAATTTAGCAAAATGCACCAAATTTCATTAATTTTATGACAGGCATACGCGAACTTCATAAACAACAGAACATACTTTAGTACATTCTAATGCCATGTACGTATTTCGCTAAGAAATAAATAATATCGTATCGGGAATGCCCCCTAGGGGCGGGGATAACTCCAAACTGGTTAGTGGCATTCTGATTTTGGGCCTGTAGGCTGCCATCATCTCTGCATTGTGACAATGGAATGAGATCCTAAGAGGGAGCGTTGCCGGAATAAAAGGGTGGGGAAATTGGAGTTCTCTGAGAAATCCTGCTGACCAGCGACATCGTCCCACACGATTCCCTCTTGCAAAAAACTGGGACTGTAACCCACCGGGGATCGAACCCAGTGAAAATCGAACCTGGATCGTCGTGATGGGAGTATATGGTCCTGACCACTGGACTATAGTGGCCCCCAATAAATGCCGATGAATAATAAAAACGAAATGCTATGAAATGACAACTCTGCGGCCAGGACGTTTTGTCAGCTGTACAGTTTTAAAAAATGACAGAGGTTGTCTTAATAATCACACAGATGCTTCGTATTGTGTACGGTATTCAATGGTATGGCCTTATGAACAAGGCCTACAAATTTGTCTATCCTAAATTTTACAATACTTTGATATGTAAAAATGTTGGTGCACAACGCTTAGAAACAAAGGCTGTGCGAAGTTGTGTTCACAGTAGGAGTGATACATCAATAGCGTTACAGAACATCAGAAAAGTCCATAACTGATTGCCTAAATCACAGGATGTGTTTGATATGACCTCCTCCACATATGCAGCACAGTCTCAACTTACGCAGTAGAGACCCACGCACACGTTCAAAGATATCTGGGAAATCTCGCACATTGCCTGCTACAGTTGCGAGTCCTGCTACCAAGTCCTCCTCGTCCAAAATTAGCGCCTCATACACAGCACTTTTCATGTACCCCCACAAAAAGAAGTCCAGAGGATTTAGAACAGGGCATCGGGGTGGCCATTCAACAGGTCCACCGCGGTCAATCCATCTGCATCGAAGTGTTGTAATTAAGAAGTTTCGCTTAATACGAGAGAACTGAGGTGGCGCACCATTCAACTACAACCACAAGTTCTGTCGGACCACACGTGGTGCATTGTCTAGCAGTTTAAGTAGCGTATTCTCGATATATATCAGGTACATGACACCATTAAAGATTACAACCCCAGTTTTTCGCAAGTGGGAATCGTGTGGGACGATGTCGCTGGTCGGCAGGATTTCTCAGAGAACTCCAATTTCCCCACCCTTTCATTCCGGCAACGCTCCCTCTTAGGATCTGATTCCATTGTCACAATGCAGAGATAATGGCAGCCTACAGGCCCAAAATCAGAATGCCAACAACCAACCAGTTTGGAGTTATCCCCACCCCTAGGGTGCATCCCCGATACGATATTATTTATTTCGTAGCGAAATAGACGTTCGCGGATGCCTGTCTTAAAAATTATCACATTCGGTACATTTTGCTAAACAACAGTTGTTGCCAAATTACCCGAGTCGCGCATAAACATGTTTTTGTTTTTACGCTTATGTAACTGCATTTGGCGACGTGCTTCAACAACTGCATCACGGGTTGTATTTTCCATAGAGCATGGTACAAATCCGTTTTTTTTTATCTGATGTAGCACATTTTGCCTACATACCAGGTACAGAACAATTGTGTTCATTTTCTAGTAAACGGTGCATTCTAGGCATTTGCGACAAGAGGAACTTTTTTGTTCCATACGGTGCACAGCCCAATAAGACAACATGTAATGTTCACAAACCGTAACGCCAACGTAATTTTATACGATATAAGGGAGGCAACCCCTATTATTTTCATAAAAGGGGACGATTAGAAGGCTGAAACTTTTACACGTTTAAGATCTTAATAATACGTAACACCACTCAAAGTACCGCAATTTAACTCCTGACCGTTTTTGATTTTGTGACAAAATACGATTTTCAAACTCGATTTTCAAGGACTAATTTCGCCCTTAATGTTCACTTTTTTTTTTTTTTTTTTTTTTAAGTGTCCTATATAATGTCGACTTCATTTTTCTTGAGGAATCACCTCCCGGAGTTTGGGCTATTGATTTTCTTACACCCTGTATATTCGTTTGGAAAACATTTAACGAGAAATAAAGGAATCCTACGGAAGTGGTATTAAAAGCAAGACTGCAAATGGGAATTAATTTAATTTAGCAGAATGTGCCACTAACATGAACCCTAAAATTTTTCCCTTGAAAACGACTTTACATCGTTTGCGAATATATTCACGTTAATGGTAACATTTTAAGGCAGAAAAAACAGATGTACTTAATGAAATAATCACATATTGAATGGTACATTGTTTTGCGTGGTTATAAAAATAACCTTTTTTTTCGGCAATTACTATTTTTATACGATAATAAGGTATTGTTACCACATTTGGCCTGTAAGTTAGTGGTTTTAGGACTGTATAAAAAAATTACCCAACTATTGTCTTACGAGTTCAATATTATTACACCGTTTTTTGAAATCTCGCTATGAAAGTAAAAGTTTTGAGCAATATGGAAACATAAGTTCTTTTAAATTAAATATTGCAGTCAATAGCTTTCATTTTGCGACGAAATTCCTACAGCTGTAGTGTTTTGGCTGTTCCACTGGCTGTAGCACCATCATTAGCCAATAGGCGAGTTCAAGGCACCCGTGATTGGCCGATAATTCGAGGCGTGGGTGGGTCTTGCGAAGCTTGCCCCGAGTTGGCAGCACAGCTGTCTCAATGCCGTTCACGAGAAACGTAAAAATTACTGAGAGAAAAAATTTACCTGCAATTAAATAATTGACATTCCATATAATTTATCGACTCGCGCAACCAGAATGTTCGATCATAGCCTGTGCCAGGTTTGGTTAAACGCATTCCAAATATTAGCTCGATAGTTTCACCTTTTGTACGCATGTGAACTTCGTTAGGCTAACCTTTCATACCTAAACATAGGATTATATACCGGATCTGAAACATTATAATGAATACGTATCCAGTTATTATAACTATGGAATTTAAATTAAATTTACATAAACTGAAACCTATAACTAAAACTTCGCAATGTGTGAGAGCTACTAATACATTGCTGTCTTCACTCACTTTAAAATCAACTCAAGTGAAATAAATCTTCGTTGCTGACTACCAAATCTACAACCATGCATGCCCAAACAACGGGCGAGTTCCCCGAATTAACTTTTACGTAACCGAGTTAGCTCAATTTTATAAGTTTTTTAAGTCGGTGAAAAATTCCAATACATACAATAGTGCCTGGTGTGCGGTGGCTAACCAAAACAAGTAAGACTACGTCATAAATGTGTCAGCCAATATGAACGCGTTTTCAATGTTTGTGGCGGTGTTTGAAAATATGGCATTTTTAAAGCTGAATAATTCGAAAATTACAATGTTTATGGAGCAATGGCTTTGCCTGGCTGCATTTAGTGCCGAAATAATTCGGAAGAATCAGGTAAACACTAGAAACATTTTCTAGGAATTTTTCCTATTGCAATGACTTCTCTTAAAATAATCCAACTAGGGTAAAGCATATAGAAAATGTTTTTCCTGATGTAGTTACACGACGAGTTTAGTTTTAATGAAAAGTGATGGCGATTCGAACAGCCTCACAACTCTTGTAAAAATAAATGAACTTGCTAAAAAGACCTTATTCAAATTACCGTGCAACAGCAACATGACTCAAGCAGAGAGTTTACCACATGAGCCGTAAAGCCAAAGCTTAGTTAATAAGAGCTTTGTTATAGTCAAATTATCATCTTAATATTGCAATATTTTGATGTCTCATATGTTTAGGTGACAATGTTGAGGTGCGTCTAGTATAGCAAGCTGACTGTCTCCAACACGTTTAAGCTACACATCGGATACACGATAAGGGTAACTGAATACTTTAGTTTCATTAGCGTAATATAAACAAAATTACGAAGGAAACACATTTAGGTTGAAAAATACCACTATGGACGGATACGTTTTAACGAATTAAAACTTATAGTTTCTAAAGTTTTTTTTATGTTATCTGTATCCTTTAATCCTTATATTGAGCGTCGCTTACTTAAAAAACCGTGATGTACTATTGTCACTCAGGTACAGTTTCCGAACACAGAACCTTATTTCCTATACCCAAAGATTCAAACCGACGGACATTATAATAAGATATTGCATTCGACTATCATCAATAAAACTATAGTGAATACTGAATTTCATATGTCGAAAGTCTTGCTCTCAGACGAATGATTCGAAACATATAAAAAAAACACAAAACTTGCGTAAATTCCAGCGTGGCTATATAAATAGATTCCGTTAGTTCGCAAACGGAAAATAATATATTAAGCGCAAAGAGTGTATTTTACAGGCGTCTGTATTGCATTATAACCTCTACTGGTAAGCCCTTGAACGAGTACGAAAGGTTTTATTACTATTATTTTTTCCAATGCGTGTTTAAGAGATATTTAAATAATATACTGTTTTCTGTAGGAAAAATTGTGTTAGGGTAAATATATGTCTATATAGAACGTCCTTCTTACCTGTGTAGTATTTTCGCGTGAACAGCAGTAAAAATGCCTTTTTGAGGAGCCTGATAGTTGTGTTTCTTACTAGCGTGCGGAATTTTCACATTTAGTTTCAAAGTGTGAAACACTTTTTCCCCCTAAATAAACAGGTGTAATGCGTGTAAAGTAGTTTGATCAAAAGAGAAACAATCAATACTCACTGTATCATATTTCTAGCGCGGGGTGGGATTGATCTTAAGTGCATTCACGTGGCAAAAATTCATAATTATATATTTGTACGGTATAGTGATAATTTTATAGAATGTTACTTGTGACTGCACTTTCCGTTTGTAATTTTTTTTGCTCTCATAGTCTTCCCATGGCGGCAAGACGAAGTCAAAATTTGAAAGCTACGTGAACATCGGAATAGCAAAACCAAGTGACTTACTAGAATGAAATAATTTACACTGGGAGTAGATATTATGGGTCATGTGCGGAAATATTTAAAGACACACGAAGAAATTCCATAGTGCTTTTAAAACATATCTGATAATGATGACAATTTACTTCACTTGTGTAAATTAAAAAAAAAAAACTTTGTTGCCTGTTTTTAAATTATTTAGCACGTGACACATAACATCTAATTTCAGTATGAATTATTTCATTCTAGTTAGTCACTCGGTTCTTGTTACTCTTATGTTCCCGTTACTTGCAACATCTGACTTTGACACGCCGCTGTGGGAAAACTAAGTGAGTTAAATTTTTTTACAGGTGGGAAATAAAGTCACACGTAAGGTCTATTAAATGAACGCTATTTCATGCAAATATAAAATTAATAATTTTTGCCACGTGATCACCCTTAATAGCGTTGGCTACGCTAGGGTCTATGCGAAAGTAAAGAAATAGATAAGCACGCTTAACTAAACTATATATGAACGTATACACAGCCACTGACTGTTTCGTTCGCTTTGCTCGGCCTACATTTCTATGAAGAAATAGTATTTGTTTTACTATCATCTACCACACGTAAACAGCCCTAAACAAGTAATTATCCTTATATATATATATATATATATATATATATATATATATATATATATATACACACACACACACATCGGAGCTGTACAAATGCAAGAGTGTGCGACACTGCTAACGCTAAATATTACTATATTATTTATTTTGCCTTCTGATGCTATCTTATGAGTTTATTTCAGTCACACTATAAATGTTACATATGTTGCTTTTATTAATAAAGTTGCAGGAAAGTATAAACATTTTATGAAGAAAAAAGTACATTGGAATTCAAAAGTGCTCACTTTATCCCGAACCACCTAAATTACTTGAATTGAATTTTGAACAAAAGTAATACAAATCGTGCAGTAACCATTTCCACGTGTAATAAGGACTTCAGCTAAACACTTCGTATTTACAATTTTTTCACATACAGCGTTCAAGGAAGCCGGTGTCTTATAAAAAAATATCATTTTATGGTTTACTTCTCCTGAACCTTTCATATTTTGAATACATTGCTAGATATTAAATACAGGTAGTCCTCAATCGATTATAAGCAATTACGTTTCAGGAATGCTACAGGCAAACCAAATAGTTTTAATTCAAATACTTCTAATGAGTTTTCTTTAGCAAAAATTTTATAGTCTGTTAATTAAACACAGCGAGTCTGTACTGAATTTCCGTTAAATATACTTTTAACGAAGTTAATGCATCGTTTAAGGTAATGTTTTCTTCATAGTAAGTCGATAAATATGATAGTGGTTAAGCCGTTTTTAATGTCCAATTACTCTAAAGCAACTTTCAATTATGTCGATAAAAATTATATTTGTTGCGTTAAAAATATTATTGTAAGATAATTACTTTTAAATCGTAAAAATAATATATAACAAAGTTCTTGTGAAGATCTAGTCATAGACAAAGGTAATCTAAAGAGTTTTAACACGCAGTCGTTTAACGGGACTGGATGTCGAATCTTCAATGTCCAGTCCAGTACCTTAAATAGCAAATCCGTGTCCAGTAAACAGCTGATATAAAAACTAACACTTGCGATTTCTCTCCTTTATTTGGGAGAGTATGTCACAAGTTTGTGAAAACAAATTTGTGGAACTATTCCGATAATGAAAAGGAAGTAAAGTTTAACTACCAATTTTGAAACGTGGCTGTTAATAACCCTTACAAAGACGCTAGCTCGATATCAATATTGAGAGACATTTATTAACGCTAATCAATGAAATGAGATTTCATCAAAATTTCGAAAATAGCTTAACATCCTTATTTTCTAGTCAACCTTTATCAAACTCAGCCATTTTATTTGCGGTGTAGCTGAAAGTACAAATGAAAGTTTGGGATTTCACGTGGAAATTTTTTCTGCACAGCAAAAATTGGAAATTAGACGAAAAAAATTTTAACTCATGTATTGCAAAGATTTCTTTAATTCCGTTTGTTTTACTTACTGTACATATATACTAATCAATTTAAAATGAAGTGTTTTAACCATCCCGTTTTCTTTACATAATTGTTCGAAATTATGAAATTTAAATAATTTAAAATTAATCGGATTTCTGTATTTGGCACAGCATTTTGTTAACATATTTCTAACTGTTTTACTCTTTAACGAAATTTAAGTATTGTGATCTGTGATGACAACTATTTAATAAAGCAATAGGCTATATTTCGTTCCGAAAGCGGACAGCAAAATCTGTGATAAGTGATAATAATTCTAACTTTATGTTATTCTCTAGTTATTTCAATTCAAATTTAAACCAGCAATAAATTAGAATAAAAAGTAATCGTCGAATGGTTCTTAGTATGGCTAGTTAGAATGCTTATCTATGTACAACTGGTTTTATAGGGTACCTTTGACTGCAGTGAATCTGTGAATATCGAAGTCAATCTTATCAGCACGAAATATCAAAAATCACTATGGCCAGGAATAAGATTATTGATTTAATCCCGTAAGTGTTTAATAATCCTGCGTCAAACGGTAATAGGAAACACAGATAATTCAGAAAATGTCACGGTATGACCAGTTTACACATATTAGAAGAATAATTATTTGTGGAATATCGCACTAACTTGTTTCTGGGATTTATGAACATATTTAGTTCCCGCATCATGGACAGTGATGAAATGATTTTAACCCTCAGCGTCTGTAGGTTTTAACCCTCAAGTCACAGGCGTGTGATGTCGCAGTAACCTAATTGTGATTGGCTCAGTCAAACAAGTGACACCGCTGAACAAAATACACTGGCAATAATCACGAAGCAGAGATGCAGATGTGCATATCAGTTAGGGGATAGGAAAGTGAGTTAGTGCAAAATCCTTGTCACCAAAAATCAGTGACGCTAAATTTTTTTAATAGATTAAAACATTCCAATTACCTGTGAGGTAGTTAGATACGAAATGACGACGCGAGACACCAACAATTTCTTAAAACTAGTTTTCTTGGTTATACGTTTTTAAAACAATTATCATCATATTTTTACTTGTCTTCTGATTGGAAATAAATCCACGCTTATTTATAATGCAATGCTATTAACATACAACATAACACCCATCCTACAATTTTTAAGTTTATTGTGTACAGTATTTCACAAATTCTGTAGGGTAATAATATGAAACAACAATACTGAAACATTTTTTTGTCTTTTAAATATAGGATTATAACAAACGTAGTTAGGAAAATTGTTTTCTCATATATCATAGTTAGAATTTCAATAATGTAACGCTGTATATTTGACACCGGGTTGCAGACATCGTTTCTGTTTACAACGCATTATTTTCTCGAGTGGAAAACCAATTAACGTATTTTGCCTAGCGCATATTTATGGTTTATTGAATGTTTACCCGGTATTTGTGTGCGGTGGCATGGATTCCATGAAGTGGACAGACGTTGAAATATTAAGTGAATTTTAATAACAGCGTACCTAAGCGATCGCCGGCATGCATCAGTGTCCCAAGCTCTAAGCAGATAGACAGTATGTTGTTTGACTTACGCTGTGACGTTGCAAGAGAGGGGAAATGGTGATGCAGCAGAGGAAGGGAACTTAGCAGTGTTCCTAGATAACGTTGGAGAAGCTTCTAGTCGTCTGAGCTACAATCACCCATGCTTCTTGAGAAAGTAAAGGAGTGAAAGTATGACTATATACTTATGACGGGATTTTTACCGGGCACAAAGTGACTAGGATGTTCGGCGTTGTAGGTTGCGTAATAATACTAATAATATGAAACTGAAATTTGTGAACTTTAGATCCTATTGAAGCTTCCTAGTTTGTACCAATTGTTTGGCGGTAGGAAGTTAAGTTCTCTTAATGTAATTTTGCTGCGCCTGGATCCATTTTTCACCCGTGTTTCTAGATGCTTGCAAAGAAATTAACTTCAAAATTTAAATGTTCATGCATGTCAGGTATCCCAGCGTTCTTTGCTCAGTAGGTGCGTTTTGTTTTGTTAGGAAATGAGTGAGCTCCTAAATTGAAAATATATTGAGAATTATTTTGTTATGATTTTTCATGATTGTAAAATTGTCTGAGATTACTATCGCGGTTTTGCTAGGCACTGTTACTACAAGTTGTATGGATAAGAATTGAATACTTCTTGCATATTTATTCATGTTGGTTATCACATATTGTGAGGTTTATGTAAATTTCGGGTTTTGCTAGGTGTTATGTTACTACAAGGTGAATTGGTAATTGCTAAATAATTCATTACTGAATATCCAGTCACGCATATGCAATAGTGTGTACCAGAGTTAGCTATCAAATATTTTTGAGCTAGTATTAGTTTTGAAATGCTTTTGTATCGACAAACGAATTGTGATTGAAGTTTGTATAATTCTTCACGTATATTTGTATATGTTTTATGCTGATCTCATTTAATAAAAAAGAAAGAAAGACAAAATATGTAAATATGTTGATATTTCCATTATTATTTTTAATGTTCTGTTTAACACATACCAGAGGTCTGACAAGAGAAAAAAGTCGTTGATGGTTTACGCTATCTATGTTAGTTTTAGGAAAACTAAAAAAAAAAAAAAAAAAAAAACAGGGGAGCGGTGTTTAAGTCTATTGTTTCTGCTGTTGTTTTTCTGTGACCATGAATTGGCCACAGGAAGTTCTCAGCGATCTCAATATTTTTGATGAAACATAATAATTTAAATATTATTTTACAAGGCTTGTACATTTTACAAGTTCAAGTATGATAAGTAATCCATAGTGTGGGTTCATGAAACATTTCTCGTTTAATTCAGGAATTTTTAAATGAACGTTGTTTATAAAGTTACAACATAAAATTAAAATTTAATTATAATGACAAAATTTTACGTACATATTACGTACATAATTGACCCGATTTTGTATGGGCAAGATAGCGCTTTTCACGAACACCACTTGTAACTTTTTGAAAATTTATCTTTATGCATCTATTAAATGTAGTAGGTACTTACTTGACTTAACTTGGAGATGAATGTTTCAAGAACATAAACGTAGCCTATATAAATACATTTTGGTTTTTGGATTTTACAATGGGCAAAAAAATTGTTTTCGAACATATTAGATGATGTTTAAACGAACTAATTTCTGCATTGCTAACAGCAAAGTTTTAAGTACAAAAAAAAAAGTATAATTAATTTCCGAACTTGTATACCGACAAAGACAAAATTACATATTTAAAACATATAAACACAAACACGGTTTAAGAATATTATAGAATGATAGGTCCGTAACTTTAAAAGATAAATCGCTTTAAATATAGACATATATTATTTCATACACCGGACTGTGTGTGAACACTTTCACTTATTTTACAGAGTTCATCATTCAAACTTTGATGAATTAGGTATTATTGTTGTCGGTTCAGATATTTTATAACCTAAAATGAACATAATAAATGAAGACTTGATGATATTTCGAGAACTGCTTAACGGTTTATAAGAAAATTGTGTATTTTTGTATGCTTGCTGTGAGTCAAACGTTTTAGAAAGTAATATTACAGTAACTAACAAAATTATGTGTTATCCTTCATAAATTAATAAATCGATAGAAGAGAAATTTTGTGCCTTACGTCAACACTGAGGAATGTCGGCTCGCAATGTAACATTTGTCAATTTGTGTTTGTTCCGGTCTGTGTTGTAATATTGACGGTGAATTTGGGTTTATTTTGATTCATTTGAGTTTTAATTTTCCTTTATAGAATTTAAGGAGTATATTTTGTATGGAACATTTTTTTATATTATATATTTTCTGAAAGAAGTTAAAATATTTAACTTTTTAGCAAATTTTTTATTACTTTTAAATACATATTTTATAATATTTTATTTTTCGTGATTTTGTACTGTTTTGGTATTATGTATTTCTAGTTTTTGATATTTTTATTAAATATTTTTGTCTATTTCCGACGATTTGCTTTGTACCCACTTTAGCTAAGAAAAATTTAAATTTATTTTAATAATTATTAAAAGAAAGTGTGATTTTATAAAGCTCAACTGCATGAAACTATTTTGAATTAAAAAGTGCCGCTAAAAATGTGAATATACGCAAGCTTGCATTTTGTTGAAAGGTTGAATATAAACACTCTTGATATTTCACAAATCATTACGTTAAAAAATGTAGGTACTCCGGCGATTTCCAAGACGACTACGTAATAAACAGTTCATTTTTATCGTTCGGCAAATTTGTGCAAGAAAGTGCAAAAGTTACTCATCCTTTAACTTAATGAGTTGATCAATTTTAAACTCTCTGGCTATACGCCTTTGCTGAAAAATTCACTGGAATATTATACGAGAGGCGGCAAAAAGTTAACAGAGAGTGGGAGAGAGAGCGCCTTCATATATATTAGCCTTCCTTGTGCAAACTGCGAGAGCGACATGCGCTCACAGGAGCAGAACAGCGCAATTAGACGTAAAAGGGAATTGAATATTAGGTCAATAAAGATACACGTTTGCCCTTTCACTCGAAAGCTAACAGAGACAATATATTAAGCAATAACGAGTGTCATCGAGGGCTATTACTCACGAAGTCTCTGGCTATTTGCGTTTCTTCCCTCTGTTCTTCGTTTATGTCACGTTCCGTAGTCCGCTGGTTCTAGATTGTACAGTGATATTTGAACGTCCTAGAATAAGAAGAGAATATATTTCTAATAACGTCACTTGGAAGAAATGTCTTATTAACAAGTATGCTACAAGTTTAACAAATAAAGAAAATGTTCTTAAATCCTATTACAGGAATTTCAGCATTTATTTAATTCATGAAAATTAAAATATAAGGATAGGAAACTTTTTAAAATTAATTTTTGCATTTACCTTAAGATACCTGAATAAATTGTGCTTTATTACTAGGCGATAGAGGTCACCAAGAGTTCATAATTTAGAACTATGTACTTAGTTTACATATACGTGTGAACAGTCATGGACACAAAAAGTTGGCCACTGAAATAATCAAAGTCCACATCGTCAATCATCGGCTGTGTGTAAACGGGAGCCTGGCATTTAGGCAACGTGCAGAACAACTAATAGCGGTGCGATGGAACAGTGCTGGGCGCAGTTGTGTTGTAGAATTGGAACACCGCCCGTTCACACCTTCCTCAAGCGACCAGATACTGTATACTGGATGAATCAGTGCGGCCCACAAACAATTTAGTAAATGCACAAGTGACACATGTCAATTTATATGATTCAAACATGAAGATAGAAAACGTGATTGTAAAACTCAGCAATGATGTTACGAAAGTACACAATTTTTTCAATAACCAGATAATAACAGTTACCTATATTTTATCAAAATGTTAATATTCAATGCGCGCGTATTCTCATTTCCATACTGCAAGCTGAAACTAATGCATATTTTAACAGTACAGTAATAATTAATTGGCATTTGCGGTGGCGTTATGGTCTGACTACCTGCTTGCGTATTTACAAAAAAGACATTCTCCGACCATTAGAGTGACCCAATGGATTTTATCGGGATACTTCTATCCCTCTTTAACAGTCCACTGCTGATCTATTATGACCTAAATTCACGTATGTTAAGCACGAAAAAATCGTGTAACACCAACACTGTAGTAATTCTTTTCCATATAAACATTCAAAAACAACTATAGAACAAGGTATTTCAGACACTAAATATCGCACATCAAGCGAGAAACTTGATCCTAATTATAGAATAATGTTGTGAGTTGTTGGTCTCGGTGGTCACAAAAGGTCACTTTCAACCCGTTTGACAAAAACAGTTGTCGCTCTCCCGTGTGAAACGACTGCACACGTGGTCCCGTCCATGTGTCCTAACATTGATTGTTACCAACAAAGCTCACTAAGCAGCCACGTATCACATATGATAAATGTTGTCACAACACAGCTGTCAGAAGAACGTAGTGCCAGGATAGTATTTCCCCATATTTTCATGTTCTGTAGGTGACTTCCTACTAGACCGTTCTGACAGACACGTGATTAAATACGGATTAATAACTCATATTACGTAGTGCACAGCACATATGAAGTGTAAGGTTATTATAACGTTTTTGTTGCTGTTCCTTACGTTACTGTATGCAGTCCCGTATTTGACAACTGTCAGCTGTAATGTATGAACTCACAACTTGCTAAATATTACTGTAAACTGTGTTGTGTAACGTCACTCAACGATGTGTTAGTGAACGAATGGAATTTCAAACACTTAAGTACCAGTATTCAAATTGCATAAACGTGAATATTTATCAACCTCCGTATTGCAAGCAATTAAACTAACATTTTCTTGGCATGTGGGTGTGAGCCGCGTCTGGAGATTGTCTTGCGACGTTTCGCCAGTCGTTGAAGCGGCCATCATTAGGTAGTCGGAGTCGGAGACCAACTGGCAGATGCAATTTTTTTCCTAACCTACCCTAACTATTGTGTTATGTGTGAGGCCCGGGGAAGGAGCGAGACTAAGTGCGTCTCAGGGCTGAGCCCCATACGCCTACTAGGGGGAAGTTTCATGCAGAGGAGGCATGCATCGCGGCAGAGAGGGATTGGGCAGACATGGCCGCAATTGGGGCCATGTCTACCTCCCTAAGTGTACCTATAGCTAAGCCATAATCTAAGAAGAGAGAGGGAAAAACCGGCATAGTGCCGTAAAAACCCTCTCGACAGAATAGGAGTGTAACCACTCAGCAGTTACATGCATTAAAAATAAAATGGCACTGGAAAAGTAGGAAGGTCCAAGTTGTTAGTAGAGTTGTGAAGTAAGAGTGGGGCAGGGGGAGGGCGGAAACTGTATTTTATTTCTCTAATTTCCTTTTTCTTTCATTTCGGGAGGGCGGTGGTTTTAACCAGGGCACTGTGGGTAAGCACAGTGCCCTGGTGGAGGACGAGGTTTTAAAGGCGCCTCGTCCTCCCGTATCCCCAGTACATACCTGAAATATACTTAAAAATACACAAATTAGTACACTTAACTAGCTTACATGCAAGCCTGATGAGCTAGAATTAAATTAAAATAAATACGTGACTAAAATACAACGTTTACGTGACTGAAGCAATACGTTTTCGGGACTCGTGCTAAGCACAGAAAGATCTGTGCCAGCAGCTGCCCTCTGATTGGCTGTTAGTGATCCTGCTGGCCAATCACAGACCTCGGCCGTTCCGGACCTACAGAAAACACCACAGCTAACTTACAGCTAGCAATTACTATAATTAAACGTGTTAAATTGTGAATGTACAGTATAATAATAATTAGCTAATTAAATAAAATAGCACAATGTTATTTCAACAGCGGCACTGCCACGTAAGCCATAGGCTGTACAATGTATAATATGCCATGTGCTGTGAAATATATATTACTTCGCAGTGTTGTTTTCGTGGAGAAACTCTCAATTTGCGTGAAAAGTTGCGTGTTACCCCAGGTTTCCCTTGGAAGTGTAAATTGTTATTGTTTTGTGTATTTGTGCGGCTCCTGCCATGCATGCAAGAGTTGCAGGTCCTTATATACCCTGGTGTCTGGGTGGCTGCTTCCTGGTTGGCTGGGCCTGTCGGCCAATCACATGCCTGATTGCACCTGATTGGCCGAGGTGGTTAGCCAATCCTTGCTCTCTCCTGGTGGACCTTCTGATTGGCTGGGTACTTGGCCAATTGTGTGCTGACTCGCACCTGGTTGGCTGGGTTGGCTGGCCAATCCTGGTGAGTCTGTCGTGACTGCCCTCTGGTAGCTTGATTTCACATCATCCACAAATAAATGTGACCATATTTTGCTCAGCCGATATCCATCTTCCCTGTTGATGTTGTTGGGGTGTTTTATTATCTCTATTGCCTCTCTCACGGTTCTCTGGCGATAATTACTGATGTTGGTTATCGTGGAGAACTTGTCAATATCGATACTGTGTTTCGTTTCCATGGAGTGTTCTGCTATTGCTGACTGCTGGTTTTCGTATTTGTATGCTCTGATGTGTTCTTTAATTCTTGTTGTGATTTCTCTGCCTGTTTGCCCTATGTACACTTTCCCACATGAGCAAGGAACTTTGTATATTCCTGCCTGTTCTTCGACTGGTGTTTTATATTTTGCCGATTCCAAGACGCAAGACAATCTCCAGACGCGGCTCACACCCACAAGCCAAGAAAATGCAGACTACGGCCGCGAAAGCCTGCGATCTATTTTAATTAAACTAACGTTGACAAAATATTATTCTATGGTAGCGTGATATTTAAAATAGCTACAGCTTCTACCAAAAGTTTAAGAACACCATTATATTTAATTAACAAACGATTTTGGTTTTATAATTAATCCTACGTGACCTGATTATTAATGACACATGGATAACTGCTTCAGGCTTCGTTCTTAGTTTAAATTATAAAAAAATATATTGAAAAGAGGACAGTTTGTTTAAAAGTTATCCTTTTTTTCGTTTTCTTAAATAATAATATAATATCATAATACTAGCATAATATTTACTAGACTTATTTTACTAGTATAATTACTTTTAAAGTGACAAATGTCACATAATTTTTTGAAGAATAAAACTAAAGAGTTATTCTATTGTTATAATTATTTCTTAGGGCTTTATGTTTCTGCTGAATAATTTGGATAAACATCATCCACTGTTTTATTTTTTACATCTCCGAAGATACAGCAAAGTGCAAAAAATTTTTGTTATTTTAAAAAACGAAAAAAAAAAATTACAAATTAAACTCTGAACATACCCTGAAACAATTAGTTATCCATGTGTCATTAATAATCACCTCCCGCAGGATTAATTATCAGGCCAAAACGTTTTGTTAGTTAAGTATAATGGTACAGTGGTGTCCTTAAAACTTTGGTAGAAGCTGTAATTGGTACGTAAATACCATTTGTATGTTCCGTCATAATACGTGATAATTCTGTCTGGGTATTTGAGCAATAAGAGCTTGTTAAACAAACTAGTGTTTTTCTTGACATAGCCTACGGCATACCATTATTGTCTACAATGCTCTTACACAGTGGCGTAAAACAGGCGGGTACAGGTGTACAATGTGCCCCCCCCCCCCCAAATTTTATAGTGGGTTACAAAATATATTTTCTACTCCGGTATATATTAGTGCATACGCGTAAAATTTAAAATTACAATAAAGAAATACAATATAACAAGATGTATGATTAATCAAATTATATACTTATACTGACTAAGTAATACCATTAAACTACTATCAAATTTAATGTTCGAGTATGAAAGTTTGAATAAATATTTTTGCTTAAAGCGTATTGAAAGTGTTGGATTTTTTGGTATCAACCCGACTTGTCACACATGCATAGGCCTATATTTTTTTTAATGTAAATATTTTAATTCTGTGTCCACAATATTGACCAGAATCAGGCAAGATTCGTCTCCCTTCCAAGGTTCGGTCTTCAACGTGACAGTTCAGCTACTATCATCTACGCTAAGATACTGAAATTAGCTTTCAAGTTCAGTGAACGGCTTATCTTTACCATACTAGTCGGCAGCTAGAATGTTGTGTAGTTCTTTGTGTTGTAGAGGGCCGAAATATGTTATAATTTATGCCAGCTGCCCGGCCGCGGCTTCGCACGTTATTCTTTTAAAAACTATCAATATTATAGTAATCTGGGTTCGATTACACTAGCAGTCATCTCGATTTTCACATGTGATAAACATGCCTGTATGAAGCCGTAGTTCGGTGACTTTTCTCATGGGTATCCCGTTTCCCGGCCCTTCTGCCAGCTGCCACTAATATGTGCGTCTGTAATAGCATAGCAGTTCCCCGTCGCCGTTCCTTTCACGGAATTTGAACCCTAATTTTTCTGACAGTGTCCCAAACAATTACGTCAAGAGAGGTCGTCAGAATTGTCAAAAACGAAATGTGTAAAGATAGGCATGTTCCCAAAGTGGTACACGTATCAGTAGCTCGACAAAAAGTAACAATTTAAAAAAATTGTTTCTCCGCAGTCATATCTGATTTTCCGTAAATATTTCCACCACTAAAGCTGTCAAGTTTTGAAAAAAATATATATATTTATCCCTTATTAGGTGTTTACGTAAGTTTCATTCTTATTCAGAAATCATCTCGATATCTTCACACGTCTAACGGGTACAGTCGATTAAGAGGTGAGCCTCCCTGCAGAACTTTAGAATTTTAAATAATTTTAATTTTTGTACGATACATGATTTTTTTATATATACATATTGTGAATATATTTACGGGGTAATAAAAAGTTTCTAGAGTTCGTAGATCTTGTGTAGAGGTAAATCAAGCCCATATTTGTGAAAACGGTTTTATATAAGAGATGAAAACTATCTGACTTAAAGAAATTTAAAAAAACTTTCACACTGAAGAACCGTGTCACAAGTTACGTCAAGATATTTATAAAACAACAGCAGTAAATATTTGTCTTTTATTTCTTTAAACCGTTGCTGAATTTGAAATAAAAAATTGATAGAATTCCGCCATTCTTTTTTAACACGGAAAATGTCGCTGCCGATTTTTATACATGTATTTTAGCCCGTATCACTGTTCTTCAGTATGGATTAATTCGTTTCTTTAAGTCAGTTGAGTTTCGTTTCTTGTATAAAACCGTTTAATGTAACTATGTATTTGACATGCCCCTTTATAAAAACTGTGAAAGTATGGACATTTTCATTATTTTAAAAAATAAGCACAATGTATATCCACAAAACAAACTATATCTCGTAGAGTAACAAACATTAATAAACAATTATAATTTGGCGGTAACTCCCTACTTAGTTGAAACCACATTTATTTTCTTAATCTCCTTAGAAGTTGAATTTCAAAAAGTCCTGAAACTGATTTTTAAGGATATTCGTAAGCTTGATTTTTAAATATCATCAATTCGGTATAGTAATTGGTTCAAAGTTACCGGAAATGGTTAAAATTTTGTTTTACATCTATAACCACCTTCATTTTATATTTCCAAAAATTAAAAAAATATATATGTAGAGATGATGCTTTATCGCGGGACAACTTGACTGTTTTCTGTATTTCAACACACGTTCAATTTACCAGAATATTACTGGCTTTAGTTTGTACGTCGAGCTCTTACCCTATTTGACTGAGCCAATAAGAATCCCGATATTGAATTATTTTAAACCTGTTATTGGTCTGCTGACAGCTACATTATGTCAGAAGTATATCACCGTATCATATATGTTTCAAGAAACTACAGCGATTTCAAGGGTACGGGGCAGAAAAAAAATTTCGCGATATACCATCATCACTAGATGCATTTTTGTAAGCTTTATGCTGATTTAGAAGGCACCTTGATATCTCAACGGATTTAAGCGTTATTGAGGATTCATGGCAAAACATATTTCATTGATTTACCAAAATTTTTAAATTCTGAAAAAAGAAAAAAAAAACTTCTTAGTTGGTGTCTACGGTGTAAGGGAAAGTCCCTTTCAAATTTTCGCATATCTAGCTCCAGAGGTTTGGACTGTGAGTTGACGAATGTGTGAGTGTGTGAATTGGGCTCTTCATTTTATAGAGAAAGTTTATGTATGAAGAGTTAAAGTAGATTACACAAAATTAAAAGAAAGCATGAAAAAAAATTTTATGTATGATACGCCATTGCGTCAAATATTGTATGAAGGTATGTGGAAATAGTCATGGAGTTTCAAAGCATTCTTGTAGTCGGCATCACATGTTATGTAATGTAGATGGAATTTACGAGGTTTAGTAACGTGTCGTTCGTTTGTTTGTCAAGGCTACCGAATACGTTACTAATTCAGCAGATGATTGAGTATGTGCATAAGATATAATTTTAAAAATGTAATAAAACGTTGCATATATACAGTTTATATAACATAAGGAAAATTATACTATCGAAGCATGTGTAAATATTTTGCGAACAAATATAAAATAGCACCGCAAATAAAAAACTTATCTCAATGTTATTTTGCTGACAGTATCATGTATAGGAGGCCGCGGTGGGCGAAGTGACTGGAGCACTCACCTCCCCACAAAGGTGATCCGGGTTTGTTTTCCCAGTGGGTTCGGTCCCGGAATTTTCGCATGTGAAAATCGTGCCGTATGATGCCACTGATAGGCGGATTTTCTCGAGGATCTTTCGTTTCTCCCGCCCTTCATTCCGGCGCCGCTCCATATTCACTTCACGTCATCCCTCACCAGTGCTGAAGACCTGGATGTTATTGCTGGCAAAAAAAAAAATCTTAACAAAGGGGAAATTACGTTCTAATAAGTAGCTGAATAGAAAATACTGAAAGTTGTTTAAACCAATTAAATCACAAAGAAAAGACACCGATATTGAAATTTGAAACAATTTTCAAAAAACTTCACATCCTTCAGAGTGTGTTCAAAAGTTGACTACATAAACAAGGCTGTGCTTTCTTCGTCGTCAAAATTAAAGTTTGCTACTGTTTTGATGAACGGATAACATTTAAGGAGACTGCTGATTGGCTGTAGATCACGTGATTCACGGACCCACAGACGAAAGGTGGATGACTAGCTTTAGCTTAATACGCCATTTAAGAAGGGGCATGACACTATTTTTTTTTGTTTAATTCAATGTTGACTGTATTCTATCTGCGCCAGAACTCCTAGTATCTGAGATTACATGGTGCGGAAGGCTGGGAAGTGACATGCGAGGTAGTAGAATCGCTTTTACTATGAAATTCAAGAAAAGATTTGTAATTTGAACGTCTTACCGGGAAGCAACATTTTAAGTTGATCACATTGCAACAAATAGCGCATGTAACACATGTAATCCCGTACTAACGAATAATAAGTGCTAAATAACCTTCATAGAAATATGAAATGATTATACACATTACCACGAAACTAACCTTGTAACATTATTGCATCGAAGATTGGAAGCACATTGTTACATCATAGTATTTTCATGATTGACGTAGTAAGCGTGAAGATTTCAAAAGAAATAAAACGCATATTGATTGTAATTTCTGGTAAGACATTCTTCTTTAATTTTTATGTCTTAGTAGCTTATTACAGAGAATCTTGATTAATACACGAAGCTTGCATTGCAAACAGCACCGATGCTGTTGTAGCAATTTGTATACCGCAAGGATGTTGCCGATATTTAATGTATATTAGTTACGTATAACTTATGGAATGATTGCTTGAATTACAAAGTGTAATGTTCTTTATTTTTTTATAATAGTAATTTTTTTCTTGGGTTAGTACCTGGATTGTTAACTGTCTCTTTGTAAAACTTTGCTAAAACATAAAATAAAACACTGTTCAAGCAAGTTTAATATTTAGCACATCTAAATACGAAAAATGCTTAAAGTGCACCAATTTACATCTTGAAATCCCAAATTTTCCAGAGGGAGGACCCCAGACCCCCCTCCACTTTATTAGAGGGGTTCAGTGATACAAGATGTTCTCCTGCCTCCCAATGTTTCGAAACGTTTCTACGCCCCTGCTTTCAAAACTTTTCAGTATCGTTGCTGACGAGTATTTTTGCTGCCTTATAAACCATTGGTTGCTTTATACACGCACTAGTTGAAAAATATAGATGAGAGACTGTTAACATTATATTAGAATTTGAAAGTAACCATTTGTAGAACTAATACAAATTAAACTACACGGCAACAATATCGACTAATTATACACCGAAATGTGATGTGTTTGTGGCACAAAATAAATATTTTTACTCTACGTTAAATGTATCGTTACTTAAGAACATCAAATATCATCCACGGTTATTCTCTACTAAAGGCGGATAAAGTTTTGTTAACAGCAGTATCTTATTGCGATTTGTGTCGTTTTTCTCCATACTCTTCTCTTGCCGTTGCATGACGCCTCGCGCTCATCAGTCGCCTGCGCGAATGCCTACCTGTCGAACGTACCCAAAGCGGGACTTAAACAAATTCCCAACTTCACGAGTTGACCCACTTATTGTGTCCATGACTGTACATACATACGTGTTTATAGTTTTGCATCGTGATGTCTAACAGTCGGCCACGTAAGGTGGAAACAAACAGTTCACGATCGACATTGTTCATAATTTATAAACTGCACACGTACAAACTGGCGCGCACCCTCTTAAACACATAAATTTGCCACTTATCATAATAATGTTTTATTGTTATTTACTTTTTCTACCTGACTCAAGTATTGAAATTAGCGCCAGACATTACATGCGGGACAGAGATAATTGTATCGAAAAATGCGTACTACTCACATAGATCCGTTGTGGAAAAACCGGACTCCTGTTTTGTTCAGATGTTCCCAATATTTTTCGAGAGCTGTAACCACTGTTGCAATGAAATTGCAAAACTGCATACTTGTTTCTGAGAACTGTTTGTTAAATTTTTGAATACGCAGGTTTCAGTTACTCATGCAGAAAACAATATATTATTATTAAATAAAAACATTTAGTTTTCTTCATAGCAAATTTAATCTTAATACACCTACAAATTTAAAAATATTTTCTTAAATAATTGTTTTCAACATAAAACATGTTCAAAACATTTAATCACAAAGTATGTGTTAGGCTATTTAGACTTAGTTTAATTTTTTTTCAGTTCTAGTATAATGTTGTTTTGTAATATTTTTGGGTAATTATATTAAGAGGTCTGTGTGCAAATTTTGAAGCTACCATGGACATATCACGATGTATTTGGGAAATAGCGATGTCGTCTGCCACTGAACTCGCAAAAATATTGCACTTTAAACAGTAACATGAATTGTTTAGTTAAAATTGTAGCTTATGAATAAGTGATATTATTTAAGTTTTACGAGAAAAAAGTGTCCTACGGTGGTAGTGTTTCATTTGCTGCTGACAGAAACTGAATTTACCGACGGGCGTTTCTTTAGATGCTGAAGCTACTGCACTGTTAGAAAAAAATTCGGTGAAATTACGGAAAAGTAAAGGCAAAAAATTATCCACAAACCTTCGTAAAGTAACGGACACTTAGTTTTTCTTGGCAACGGAACTCTCCGTAAAATTACTGACAGTCTGTTTTCCGCAAAAAATTTTAATTTCTTTGGCTACTAGCGCACCATTTCCCAGAAATACGACATTTTCTTATTTACTACGTTTTTCCGAGATTCTGACGCACTATTTAATATTCTGAATAATTTTTCGAATCTGCTGGGATTCAAACCCACGATCATATAGTTACCAGGCAGAAGCTCTAACCATTGTACCACAGTGACAACTTATGAGTTAGTGAGTTCCACGCAGTTAAAAGATATCAAATTTGTAAGAGACAACTTTTGTATTTGACATCCTGATTTTAGAGCTCTTCACTATAGTTACATTTTGAGAAAAAGATTTTACTCTACAGTAGTAAATTACTTTAAAGGTACATTCCCCCTAGCGTGAAACACAGAGAACAGGTGCGATTTTTTCAGCTGTGATGAAGAGAGGAGAATATAAGGTGCATGTGCAAGTGACCATTGAGTGGGGTATGCTAGAAGGGTATGTCATAAGGAAAGGGAGGGCGCAGGAGAGGCTACAAATGTATGCTTTAAGACAGTACAATGGATATATCCTAAGGAGAGGGGGGCTATGGCAGGGAGGGGCTGTGCTACAAGGGTAGAGACAGGCTAGTACAAGCATAGGGTGCAGGAGAGAGGGCAGACATCCACTTCCTCCTCTTGGTGTTTAGGCATAACTTGTACTAAAAGGGTCCATTTCCCTCACTTACTCTCCCCGTCACTCCCCCGCCCCGACCACTCCTAGGGCGGGGCTTAAGCCATCAGCCAATCACAGATCTCAATGCACTTAGGTGCTATTCGAACCGAATGACGCCAACAACCAATCCGAGCCAAGGACTGGCCCCCCTAACGGCCCTGTAGGTCAATAGCAGCACCAGGGGAGAGGGGACTAATGCTATTCAAATGCACCTCATACCGGTTTTGCTCCCAGTTTGACCAAAACGCCTACGTGTTCACTACTCGGAACACTTCAGTCACTGACTAGACTGTTCGGCCCTTTGTCCATGTGCGTTACGAGTCTTTGTTTGTATTGCTTTTCTCTTCGCGGCAAAGTGTAAACAACCAGGAAGCAGCACTTAACTTCTATTACCTTAGCTTGTCTTGTCTTCTTTTCGTTTAACACCTTTGTGCATGCACATCAACTCCAGGATTCATAGTGATTACTAACACCACTTTTTTTAAGAAACAGTAAAATACGCTTTAAAATTTGTAGAAACATACTTCCATGAATTTGTGGAAAGTTACAGTCAAACATCCCTAAGTGACATTACGGAAAAATTTCCATAAACAAAAATTACGGAAGCAACTTCCGTAAAATTACAATACTTTTATGTAAATATTTCCGTGAATTTATGGAAATTTTTAACAGTGTGGTCAGTCACTGAAATGCGTCCAAACGATGCGTCTCGGGCAGTCTCAGTGAAAGTAGTGAGTGCGGGGTTTTTAGTCAAGGCTTAACATCGAAGTCTTTACCGCTGGTGAGAGTTCACATGAGGTGAGTATGGAGCAGCACCGGAATGAAGGGGCGGGGGAAACGGGAGTACCCCGAAGAAACCTGCCGACCAACGGCATCGTCCGGCACAATTCCCTCACGTGAAAATCCGGCGACCGATCCCGTCGGGAATCGAATCCTGATCACCTTGTTGGGAGGCGAATAGTCTGACCATTTGGCCAATGTGACCCCTCTCAGTAAAGTTGGCATACATAAGGCGGAAATGTCTGACGAACATAGCAATTCAATTATAAAACCGATATTGTGTGGAAAAAAATGTAGATAGTATTAGGTATAATTGGATGTATTGTTTTCCAAAGGAACTAACTTTAACTGTTTTAAACGTGGCTTGTTCTTGGAATTTATTATTTTTTTACACATTTCATATTTTGTTTAATGTTAACAAAGTTATTTGAAAAGTAAATATCGTAATGTAGTAAAAAATGGTTAGTAAGTAATTTTGGATTATACCATAAAGTATTTTATCACAAAGCATTTTAAAATTTTTTAATGCAGACGCCGTTATTTCTACTCGCAACCTTTGCTGATACGTCTAAGCCTAAGCGTTCATTTAAGTTAAACTTCTAAGATTGCCGAGTACTGATTTGTTCCATGTGGCATATTACAGGCCAGTAAACTCAGCAGGAAATGAAACGCTGCTTCTATTGCTCCGCCTTTCCTTCAATGCCCAACACAGGTTAAAAATTACAGGACGGCCAAACCAACCTCTCGGCATACCACTACAAAGCAACATGCGAAACACGCGAAATACACATTTTCGAATAGGCTACCAGTTGTCTTGAATTTTCTGTGCTAGTAATTTGTTTCTGACGTCAGAATGTGGGGTATCGCTTCTCCCACCAGCAACCGTGAATCGTCAAGAAATTTATTTTTTTTTCAACAGTGTACAAGATGTGTCTAAGAAAACCTGAAGTATAGTAACTGTGTCTGTATGCCTGACATTCACACATAGGTGTTCCAAACAAACATGCCAGCCAACCACTAATGATAGCAAAAAAATTAGCAAGAGGAAGATATTACAAAAAGAATAAAACTTTGGCGACAAATGATACACAGAATGTTCCGGACTAGACGTCAATAAAGTGGCGGGTGATAGAGTGGCCCAAGACCTACCAAATAAACCAGCGTGTATAATCCGATTTGCAACCGTCTAAAAGTTATGAATTTTTAAAGAAAATTTGGCTGTACTCTACCTTGAACTAAACATTTACTGATGGTGGAAAAAGTAATGGTCCATGTGGAACGATTTTTGTATACATAAAAGGTAATTAGTGTCGTCACTTTTAAAAACACATTTTACGTCACTGAGAGTACAGCTTCTTGGTGTAAACGAAAATCACTTTCACAAAAGTTGTGTTTGGTTCGGAAAGATGCCTCCAGTTTGCACGAGGTAACAAAAAAAAAATATTAATGGGTCACATAAATGATCACTCGCTATTCGAAAACCTACCCCATAGTATTATCAATTAACTAGTAAAAACCAATAATTTAAATTAACAAAACGGCGTATACTGACCACTGGATTGGTCGAGGTGGGGCCCATTTCCTGACCCACCCTCACGTTCGCCTGACATGACGCCCCTTAATTTTTTTAGACAAAGCAAATCATTAGTGTAGAATAAACCGATTGACAGTGAATAGTACCTGCTAGCGAGGATCGTTAATGCGTTTGACTCAGTCCGACTGATGACAGGTGTTTTTGGGAGGGCCCGACGGTCCTTGTAGTGACGCTGCAAATTGCTTGTTAAAGTTAATGGTCGGCCATTAGAACAACTCCTTTAAGGATCAACATTTTCCACTCAATGTTTTGTGCAATTCGATTTAACCTACTCAATGAATCATAATGACGGATATATCCCATAGCAGAGTCAGTGTCGTTACAGAAAACTCACGACTAAACAAAATAAGATTAGTTGTAGTCAAAAACACATACATTTCAAAATTTATAGTAAAGACTTATGTCAAAAACCAAATAAAACTGACAGGTCAACCAACTAAATAGTGTGTAGCAGCAGTGCTTACCATGATAGTGAAACCAATGACTGAGAAGACGATGTACGACAGAAAACACAAAATTAGACAAAGTAAGATGTCACCTAGCGTACTTGGCTGTAAAAAAAGAAACACATATGTTAGGCTTTACGTTTCGTTGACAACAAGGTCATTAGGTTCGTCGAAGTATGTAAGCCACAGAAACTGGGGAAGCAATTAGCCATAGCCTTTGTTAAGGATTCGTTGCAGCATTTGCAGGAGTGGTCTCTGAAGACAGTGGCAAGAACGGTAATCAAACCCGCGCTGCTATATGCGAGTCCAAAGTATCAAATGTGTTAACGTACAAGTATGTAGAGGTAACATTTCCAAGTCATACCCTAATGCCATGTTAACTTCTAAGTGTAGGTTTTTATCTGACTGCACACAAGTCATTGGTACACTTATGAAATATCCATACTACTGCTGGCGTGACCTTCAAATAATGTTCGCGACATTGTACCAATTTGTTCGTAGGTTACGAATGTCACATACCAAAACGTCACTATAGCCACGATCGATAAATTCATTTATGCATCAGTCACCCGTGTTTTACAGTTGTACAAACGATTACATAATGTGTAGTGTGTTTCGCTACATGCTAGGGGCAGTAACATTATGTAATCCATTAAAAACACCGATTTCTCGCAATTGGCATGTATGACGTGTTGTTATTTTCCGTAAGGAGTGTGTTAGTGGATTTTTTCGGTATATTTAACAGACAGGTTCTGACGGTTTACTATTGTTCAATGAAATAATGCGCGTTCGTAATTCGAAATAAACAATTTAGCCAAATGCGCCCTTAACTAAGTGGTTCAACACCAATAACGCTCACTGTAATTGAACCGTTGAAAGTGCAGTGAACATGATTACATTGCCATGTATTGTTACTGTTAATTGAATACATTGCTCGTCTTTCATAGTTACGCGTTCTATGTGTTGTTGGTTGCCTACCTGTAAGGCGAGTCACTGTTTCCACTGTTTCGAGATTACGTGGAAATGGTTCACCTGAACGTGTTCAGAAACGAGAAGATTTTTTGAGAGATACGTCTAATAATTAAAAATTAAAAAATTAAAAAAAAAAAAAAAGAAAAAAAAACTTATTTAAATGTATACTTTCAAGACACAACGAAATTTGTTGACAATACAAGGATAGCCACCTCTGTTATTTTTGTAATGTCGGAAGGTTTGAACGAGCATTTCATATGTGATTACACGTCTTGATTGCATAAAACTAAGTTCTGGAGTTCGTCCTGTTATCTCATACTGTATCCGACCATTTTAGGAAACGCTGCTTTAGATTAAGGTTTTCGAGTGCTTACTGCTGCCTAAATATTCCATTTCGGTGAAAGTTGTCCTGGATGTTTTCTTTTAAAAGTTACTGGATAAATGTTGTACGTACGTTAACATTTTATTTGCACAATAATATAGTATTGTAGTTAGTCCCCTCTTGCGCCTCTCGGATATGTGCTATGTTGTACGTACGTTAACATTTTATTTGCACAATAATATAGTATTGTAGTTAGTCCCCTCTTGCGCCTCTCGGATATGTGACTTACATTAACTACTTTTGTTCTGACCTGCATATTACGGGTGCAGGTTAAAATCCCTAGCAGTGCAAACATGACTCTACGTTTCTCTACTTAAAATACATAAAATCATGGAGTACATCAGGGGACTTCGTCTGTGCAGTGTTGCCACACTGTACATGTAAAATGTCGTCGTACATCATTTGCCACTTACATTTTCGTTTCCAATTCAGCCCAGGATTTGCATGGTTTGCTTATTACGCTTTATTCTCTGGGCATCGGGACTGAATACGTCATGGTAAATACAGAAATAAAATGCTGTATTACTTTATTTCGCCCATCAATCGATGGGCAAACTTATCAAAATTTTGCTCTTGTCTTTAGCTATGATTAACGCAAGTAAATAAGTGGCTCTCAAAACACCGAAATATATAAGTAATAGAATTCGACTCGTTTCATCAGGATATGAGCGAATGTATCGCCATGTTGCTGTTACCTTAGGACATAATTACCACTTTGTTAAAAGTGACAATGGTAACATAGGCATATCTTACACTATTTGACTCAGACAATCGTGCTATTGACAAATTTATCACTATTTTCCCAAAATATTTTGCTCATAAATAACATGTTACCACATGTTCGAAAAATTCAAAAAACTGGTTTTCTTGATGTTTAGGTAACCTTCGATTTCAGACCAATTTTAAAATAAAACGTGAGTACCAGATGACCTAAAAAATATTAGATGTTTTATAATCTACGGTTGTTCGCAATATACAGAGGCTAACTAGGAACATGTATCACAAATTTTGTAAAATTTATAATTAGATCCCTAAGAAACTCTACACTATAACGGCTAAAACATACTTCACTCGTGTAGAAAGTCTTCCTGCGACGGCAGCATACACACATTCTCGGCCTCTTGCCTGGATTTATACAGTTCAACTTTCAGTTAACCATAGTAGGGAAATAAACAATCCAATCGTTTTGAATCTTGAAATGCCAACGTGTCATTGTTTGTTTCATGTTTGATGGTGGGTTGAACACTTCCCTACCTCCTGAAGATGGAAGCAAAGTCACTACGAACGGTAGTCTCTTCCAAAATTTCTGGGAATCGTGAGATGTCATTCTGCTTTGTCGTGGACTGCCGGAATGTTGCATCGGCCACCAGGTGTTATCTTACCAGAGGCAGATATTCAAACACTGGTGAAGACAATGCAGCAATTCCCTTTGCCGTTATATTTTTCTTCTATCAAGTTCCTAAATGCTTACTATACGAATTAAACATTTTACCACTATTTTACATGCCCGCATTTCAAAACTTTCAATAAAAAATTTCCAAATACTTATTAGCTTAAAATATGAGACTCATTCGTCTGAACATTTTGTCTAATTTCATTGATCTAAAGCCATCGCTAACTTAAATGTTGCTTCTCTGGATTTGGATGATAGGAAACGATATCGTATGCTTCTCAGCAGAGTTAAATTTTAAGAACGGTAATTGGGCATCCAAATTATTTACTTTCAAGTAACGCATTCTAGTAAATTACTCTTAAAAACACTAACTCGGTTTCATAAAGTACTGGGATGTAACATTTTATAAAGAATTTGAAATGCGACTAAAAGCTTGAATGTTTTTTAGTTCCTCCATCCGGATTTTGTGTGAGAAAAGAATTTCGTTTAAAATTAAATTAAAAAATGCTTTATCCAAACTTATATAAAACTTTGTTTTCCTATTACTGGTTATAGTAAAACGTTTTTAGTATAATAACTAATCAAATTCGTAATAACTAATTGAAGACAATTATCATTACACAGGCTGTTCACAAAAACACCGACAAATTCCAGCAGGTGATTCCTTGTGAAAAACGAAGTAGAAAATATGCAAGACACTTTGTATGTAATCGTGATATTAAAGGAGTAATTCGCATTTAAAAATCAAATTTCAAATATTTGATTTCTCCATCAATCGAACAGTGATCTATGTAAACTGACAAAACTCAGGATATAACTTCAAGACAATAAGGCAGACAAAGCAACAGTAAACACTAGTTGATACCTTCTACCCTTACGAAAATAAAGGGGTGGCTTCCTTTAAATTGCTGATAACTTTTTTAACGTCAGGATAATCCAACACTTAAGAGTGAATTATTGGGAAATATGACCTTAGTAATAAAAATGGTCCTCTTGTAACGATGCATTGTTTTTGTGCAAAACGCACGTTAAGTTTTGGCGTGGCTGCACAGAGCCTAGTGTGTAGGCAACACTGAGTCGAGTACAGAGAGATAGGGTTTTGAAAAATCTTAAAACCTTTCTGCGGCCATTTATCTAATCATTATCCTAAAGTAAAAATAAACTGAAAATCTCGATGTATTTGATATATATCGATGATCTATCTAAAACACATCTCTTCTCATATCCTAAGAGACATAATTTCTAAAACCATTTAATCACATTTTAGACTACATAACTAATGTCTCTTTGACGTGAAAAACACGACAATATATATCAAGATATTGATGTCAAGACAATATATATCAACAATTAATTTAAAACGCATTTAATCACTTTTCACTTCTTTTCACCTCCTTAGGTAGGGAATTTAAAAAAATTCCAGAAATAACTTTTCACGTATTTGAGAAAGCATCAATCTTAAACGAAAATCGCGTGGCTATATCAAAAATAAATGTGGTCGATATATATTGAGTGTGAATCGAAAACACATTTTACCTTTTTTTCTACTTGATTGGGGCAAAATTTGGAAACTATACTTAAAAGGTATTTTGTATATTTATATAAGCATCAGTCTAAAGGTAAAGCATTTCGATATCTCGATTGGTTAGATTGATATGGAAGAACAATCGAGAACACATTTCACGAATTACGTAACCAATTGAAGTACAAATCACGATTATAGTCCATTGTGTGACAGTGATATGGACGAGCCATAAAAACATATTTTGCCCCTTTTTACTGCTTGGGGAACAAATTAAAAATAATCCTAAAACGGTTTTTTGAATATTTACGAGAGCAACATTTTCATTTGAAAACCAAATCTCTACCCCGAAGAATTCGATACATATCAATAGATAATTGGAAACACATTTAAGGTATTTTCACCCCCTTATGTGTTGAATTTCGAAAAATCCTGAAATTGGCTAGTATGCGTTTTTATGTTTGTCCTGTTAAAGTAAAAAATCACGATGAAAGGCTTTCGGGTTCGAGCTCTATCGAAGTTTCTTCTCAAATACATCTCACCACTTTTCACCCACTTATAGGTCGAATTTCAAAAAATCCCTTCTTTGTGCTCGCCTACGACCTGATGGGAAACCACACTAAATTTTTGGCGATTCCAGATCCAGTGGTTTGGACTGCAGTCAGTCAGTCAGTCATTCAAACAGGCAGTCAGTCAGTGTTCTCCTTTATATTTAGTGATAATATTAAAAAATATCATGGTCTGTGAAGGTAAGGTCTTGACTCTGGGGAATATAATGTTACTCAATTTTGTCACAGCGCTAGTAATCTTTTAGTGGAATATTTGTCTTGTTTTGTATTTGGCTTAAAATGTCAGCACACGATTGGCCCTTGGCCAACCACCTCGGCCAATCAGGAGCAAGCAAGCCTGTGATTGGCCGACAGGTCCAGCCAACCAGGAAGCAGCCACCCAGACACCAGGGTATATAAGGACCGGCAACTCTTGCATCTGCCAGTTGGTCTCCGACTCCGACTACCTGATGATGGCAGCTCCAACGACTGCCGAAACGTCGCAAGACAATCTTCAGACGTGGCTCACACCCACAAGCCAAGAAAATGCAGACAACGGCCGCGAAAGCCTGCGATCTATCATACAATTAAGTTTTTTAATCTTTCTCATTTAGGTGCACATTGCAACGATTCTAAAATTTTGTAGGGCCGGAAAGAATAGATTTTGTTGGAATGTGTTTACTAAAACAATAGTACATAATATTTTTTCAGACGACTTATATAAATAGTTCCATACACATGTCAATGAATTTATAGATACGAAACATATATCTACAATACCAGTTTACCATATTAACATATTTTAATATAAATAATTATAAAAATTTTAACACCTGCCAGGTGTAAACAATTCAAATCTTCTACTAAATTACTACTACTAGCGCTCGGCGACAAAAATGGAGTCCCTTCCTCTTGCTGGAGAGCCCTAAACAGTGTCAGGTCCTCTTCCACTTAGACCGTGATAAAATTTAAACTACTCAAAGAGCAATGTACTACTGCAGAAGAAACAGCACTCACATCGGCGTGAACTGAAATTAAATAACACTTATCGTCTTTTACCTATGAGTTTCCTACAGTCCTTGCACAATATTTGGTAACACAACAAGCGCAACACAGACGATGATTTCTACAACACATTACTGATACCAGTTCCCATCTTCAGGCACACGAACAAACCGAGTAACTCCCGCAGATTGACTGCGGCATATGGAAAATCGAGGATCTTATATAGAAAAAATGCATAACACGAACTTTTCAGAATTATTTTCATGTTTGTTGTCTACAGTTATTTATGGTTTTCTTGGTGACTTTTTTTTTGTAGCACGTTTCAGTACATAATTTAGAACTTTCGCCTGACAATTCGTACCAGTTGAAAATAACGTGTGCGATTTGGTATTCGAGTAACGAAAGAGTTGAACAATGCCAATCACTACTCGGCAAGAGAAGAATTTTACATTTAAACGTAGGAAAGATAATGAAACCGTGGTATTGATGGTTCGTTGATGAATAAGTTAAGAACTAAATTAAATATTTTAAAAACTCCAGACTCACCAGATACTACATTTCAAACGATTAGACCAGTAGAATTGCTCACATTCACTAAATATATATACATATACATATATCTATAAAAAAGCTGACGTTCTTTAAACGGCTGAACACATTTACTTAAGTCATGGATAAGAACACTCTCGATAAAGTCAGCTTTCAAACAAAAAAAAAAAATCAAAATAGGTCCATTCGTTTAGGAGCTACGATGCCACAGACAGACACACAGATACACAGAGAGACACGTCAAACTCATAACACCTCTCTTTTTGCGTCGGAGGTTAAACATAGATCGTCAATGGCAGGAAAGTGCTCGATGCACATATTTCTTTAACGACGCACGATACGTCGGACAATGTATTTTCCGACAGAACACTGATTGTAAGTAACGTGTACTTAAAATAAAATATAGGTGATTCGGGACAAAGAGAGCACTCAAAAATAAACCTCAGTAATTTATATTTTCTGCCAGTTTATAGCTTTCCGCAGCATGTAAACATAAACTTTACCACGCGCTTGTATTTGCATAGGCTTGTAAAGTGTTTACATTTACATTACACTAGCCTGAAAATGTTATCAACAATATCTACTCGTTAAATACATGGGATTGAATAAAATGTATAACCGATAGTAATCTTAGTTATAAATACCTGCGAATTGTCATTTAATACGGGTTTCTGTGCATCGACTCTAATTTATACGATCCGCACTATTACTGTTACGAATCTCGTAGATACCTACACATTAAAATCGAATTTATAACTCAAGGCCGCCACATAAAAAAACACGACATAATGACACACGCAATTTAAAAATTCAAATTCCGTTCAATTATACTGCCATGAACGATGACACACACAACAAAAACAACAATATAATCTTAGTTTGTAAAACCAAAAAAATTTGCTGTTTCTAAATCAAGATACTCATTTTGGCTATAGTAACACATAACAAACAGTCATTTCTAATACTTTTGAATTGGTTTTATCAGAAACCCATAATTATTGCACAGCGGACAAACACAACAACGCTTCGAATCTAAGCGGCGAACGGCGGAAAGCTAACTCTGATGCTACCTGTCGGTGGAACTTTGAACTACGGCAGCAGCACGGAGCGCTAGACGCAATTCACTAACGACTGTTGAATATAAACGCCCCGGATGCATCACTTTCTGCTGGCGCTAGTTAAGTAAAATGATAGTCAGTAGGTATGTCAATAATATAAAAAATAATATTTTAAAGTACATTAAATACAGAAAGGTCGATTCCGTTTGGTGCTCTTTCAGTAATGTTGTATTTAAATATAAAATGCACGGAACTACATGCGATAATTCGCTGCTACTGTACAAGCAACAATGTAACTGTTGTAAATGTTGAGTTATATACAGCAACGGCTAGTTATTCTTTTCACGGGTTAAATCTTTAATGCTCACTTTATCCCGAACTACCTATATCTTAATTATAATATCTACTTCTACATTATTGGTAGGGTTAGTGAATACCACAACTTAATTCGCACAATATTGAGCTACCTATACGTACTTAAATATAGACAATTAAACATGTTTATTAAAATACATTGAATATGGTACAGTGATTTGGAAAGTATAATTGAAGTTACACCTATGAATGTAATAATGTTCTAAATCTTTACAACTACGATACAGAGTGTTCACACACGTCAACCTGTTATTATTAATATGTTCCTTCGTTAGTTCAACCAAACTAATATCTTAACGTATTTACTAAAAATTACCATTTGTAGCCTACGCATTTTCAAGATATATTAGGTATTACAATAAGATAGCATATCAAATATCGTGAAATTTGCAATAATGCTCACTTAAAAAAATTGTATACAGTTATGACCAGCAAGTATTTTTATTGCAATAAAATTAATGAAAAATAGACCTTATCTACCGCGCTTTCGTATAAATGAAACGATAAATTACATACAAAATTTTTATCTTTTCATCACTAAATAAAGTTAATTTTGTAATATTTTACGTGAGTACGTGTGTTAATTAAACATACATTGCCTTGATGTTTCTTCTTTGAGAGCCTGTATGTAACACGAGCCTCCAGGTATTGGTGTGTTACATGCATGGCATTAGGTGTGGTAACTATTTGTATTTATGAAAGTGTTCATACTTGGTTGCAACTTTACGATTACAGCTCTTTTATTTTGGTGTTTCACGAATCTTTAACCTACTTTTCGAGGGAAAAAGTAGGCTTATGAGTAGCGACATGTGAAATTCGCGTTATTTTCTGACAGCTAACTAGACTACGTGACTAGGCTCGTTCGACTTCTCCCGCTGGCCGATATTGTCGTGACTTGCCGTGGAGAATGTTTACACGATAGAGAGGCCAATCTCTGTAAAGACGTAACACACATTAATGACAACACATAAAAGTTCGTGGCCAATTGAATCGCAGATTACGCTCTGTTATGTTCAGTGAAGTGAAGTTTAGCTTGCTACCAAATTATGACGCGAATTTTGCATGTCTCTACTTATGAGAACACCTGTCTATGAATATGTGTGTGAGTGATTGTGTGTGTGTTCCCTAAAAACGTTTGAACCACTGAACCGAATTCCATAAAACTTAAACATATAGTACTTTGTAACTTGAAATGAATTTATATATCTCGTTAAGGCTTGTTGATATTTTCAAAATAGCGGCCATTTTAAAATGTTTTCGGCTAAGCTAGATAATCTAAAGAACCGTAGGCTAATATAGAACTTCATAAAACTTGATATACAAAATATAAAGTTGATTTCACTTTCGCTTATTTCTTTCATCCTGCTTTTCATGTTTTCAAAACTGCGGCCATTTTTTGCATTGTATTACAAATCTTAGGAAATATTATTCAGAACTTCACGAAAATTGGCTCTCATGTGCTAGATACAAATCTGACTTTACTGTTGTGTATTTTCGAAATGGCAGCTGTTAATTTTTTTTGTAGCATAACGTATCTCAGGATTTTTTTTCCCCATTCAGAATGTCGCTAAACTTGGTATACATATTCTGCACACAAAACTGACTTTAAGGTTGTGTAGACCATTTATCACGTGTTTATGTTGTTAAAAGGGCCATTTTTATATTTTTAGCACAGTTTTACTCATTTTAGGAAATATTTTTCAGAACATCACTAACTTGGTACATATTAGGCCTACATACAACGCTGACTTGGATGTTGTGTATTTAGTTCATCCTGTGTTCGTATTTCCAAAATGCGGACTTTTTTTATGTTGTTTCCATAAGATGACTTATATGACGAAATGTTTTCAGGAATTTCACCAAACTTGGTACACATACTACTGTACATTGAAAACTGTTGCGACTTTAGCCTATCTCGTTCATCCGTTTGAACTATTATGAGAACAACAGAAATTTTTATCTGCATGATAGAAATACATTTTAGAAAATGTTTTCCTCACATTCATTAAACAGGGTTGCCTACTCGTATGTTACTTACTAAGCTAACTTATCTTTAGTGTATTCCATGAGTTATACGTCTAAATCAGTATTATAATTTGATATTCCCTTATTACATAAACAATTTTTACAATCAGGGTTTATTTGCACCTACTTTGAGTAAAGTAGGCTTAGCCTATTAGATATGCTGGTAACTTCTTGTTTTATATATGATTCTTACGCTTACTTTGATCTGTAGAGAAAAGTGAGGAAAATTTTTGTACACAGGTATAATTTATTTTTCCGGAAGCCTACCTTACTTCTGGCCAGAATGTCATTGCAGTAAATACGACAGGCAAATAGTTTCAAGTCATTCACTTAATTATATAAAATTTAATATGTGGTTTCTACGTACTTAAATTAAGGTACGTTTCAAGCTTAGCAGTGCCATATTTCGGCTCGTAAAAGGCGTATAATACCATGCACGACATTATTATATAAATACAAATTTCAAGGTGTATAAATTACAATACCTATATATGATTTCACAAATATTAATATCGCAAAACAACTGGAGCAGTAAGCAATTTTCAATGTGTTTCACACTGCAACAATTGGCGAAAGACGTCGTGCTGTGGAACAGGATTGGAGGGACCGTGATTTGGAAGACGCCTTAAAACCGGGTTCGATTCCCGGCGGTGTCGACCCGGATTTTCGAACGGAAAATTCGTGTCGTACGATGCTATTTGTCGGAAAATATTACTGTTAGATCTCACGTTTCTCTGCACGCTTGATTCCAGCAATGCCCTTTAATCGATTCATATATCATCGCACACCAGAGCAGGAAAAATTCGTGTTATGGGCTCACCATATTCAGTTCATTGTACACTGCAATGTACACGCGTGAATACAAACCATCACTCGTCTAGCACGATGTTTGTATTGCAGTACACAGGCGAGTCAGGGCAGTGTAGTGATATTGTCGTGCTGAACGCACATTGCTTGCAAAATCAACCAATATAGCTTCCCTGTTTATTAGTAATATTCATAAATAGAGGCGTGAATATAAATAAGGTATAGTGCTTTTATCGAGGCATTAAAAAGTGTAACAAACAAAATAAATCTTTAATTGACACTTTGTTTTACAAGCAATTATATGACACAAATTTGTTATGGTATCCGTAGAAGCTGGAGGAAATATGGTGTATTGTACGCATTAGTTTGTAAGCGGTAATTTGCAACAACTGTTAGCATTGAGTGACGTGCAGCACAAATTCTAATAATTACGACATAGAGCAATATTATGCATGTGTCTCGGCGTTTTCCTGAATTTTTTAAAGGTTTTAGCCAAAATCTTTTTTTAACACTTTAGGAAAATGAAGAATACGAACTATAGTAAAAATAAAAATTTATTGATATAAAAGTTTAATTTAATCGTCGAAAACTGCAAGCAAATTAACGTCACCTCCAATATTCATACACACTTCATCATAACTTGTCTTTAAAAAACTACAGTGCACGGACTTTCATCGCACATGAGCCGACCACACTCGACCCAGCGACTCATCGTATTGGCGTCACGAGATTTCTCTTGTAATCCGGAGCGCCAGGAGAGTTATGGCGTAAAGTTTTAACTCCCACATGTTCAGCAATAAATTGTTGACACGTGAACCGGGGCAAGTGGCAAGCACTGGGTTTGCGTTATGTTGCCAGAGTTTTGTTTTCAGATTTGGTTATTTTTACGGCCACTTTTGTGTTGGAAAATGTGAGCGAAACAAACCTATCCCTCTGCTTTTTTTCGCTGCATAGCTTTCGTAATACTTAATAAATACATGCACGCGAGTTCTCTAAGTTAGACATCGGTATGCTAAATGCTTCAGTTCTCATGTTAACATGTGTGTGTCTATATATATGTATATATATAAACATGTGACACTGTCCAAAATACCCAATAAGCACACAACAACAACCTCCGCAGTGCACACGAGACAATAAGAAAAAAAAAAAGAAAAAGAAAATTTTGACTGGCAAAGTTTCTTAGCAATTTCTGTTTCAGAAATTTGATTTTTCTTTTTCCCAGCACACAAATAGTAATAAATTGATGGTTATAACACATATAAGAGACTACTAATAATGCTCATAATTTATCTGTAGGACACTTGAAATTATACACAAATATATATTCCCTTAGGAAAATTACAAAGTAAATTGTCTACAGGTAAATTGTTTTTATAACTGCTAATAAAACTTATATTCCAAATTATTTTTAAATCCTATATGGCGCCTCATACTGGCGACCAAGATTTAACTTATATGTCAATTATTTATAATTACAATACGTTGCTGAAGCCTTACTCTAACCTGATAATCGAGCTATCATTCATAATGTAACCTCTCATTATTGCTACCAAAATAGTTACAGCTATAAATTACTAACAATTCCTACCGCGATAATTTTAGGTGAAGCAGAAAGCTCATACAATTACGAACCCTACGGGCACAAATGCCAAAAATCGTAAAATTCACCTCTCACTTCAACAACTACCTGTAAAAAAAACTGCCTAAGTCCATACTTATGTTACTTAGGCCTATATTAATCTAACATTCCCATAATTTTCTCATGGCATTACTCTACCGTACAACACGATGTCCATAACTCACTTGTTTGCCATCTCTGATGTTCCCATAGTGGGTCCCCTTCTTTATAATGGAATTGAATCCCTCCCCTAAGTTTGTTAGCCAATCATCGTTGAGATTCCAAATGCAGGCGGTACGCTGACTTCCTGTACTGGAACCTTCTTGGAAATTCTTAGGCGTTCACGAAGCAGTGTTGCAAACATATAACCATCACTGGTGCAGCAGAAAAATGTAGCATCCGCGCCGTGACGTCACGTCAGCCAATGAGAGTCATTCAGGCGGCAGGCCATGTTCCACGTTGCTCTAGAGCGTCAGTTGCCCGAAAGGGCTGGTGAATTGCTGACGGAAATTATTCTGGTCGTCACCATAACCTCGGCGCCGGCGCGTCTTCATATGTTGTGTGGTTCAGCAACCCGATTCTTGCTACATTGCAACAAGCAATTCTCTCCAAACAACATATTCCAGGCTCCCGAACAACATAATTTTCTTGGTTTTTTTCAGACCGCGTTCGCAACGTATGAACGAAGTTTATAGTTAAATGAGGAATGTGTGTGTGTGTGTGTGTGTGTGTGTATATATATATATATATATATATATATATATATATATATAGACGTACACAGGCTGAGAAATACCGCCAAACTTCGGCCGGGCAAAATAAGTAGTAGTAATGTTTTGTATTTTTCGCCTAAACTTAATATTACGGGAATAATTAGGCTTCGAAAATCAACATTTAATATCGTACTTCTATAAAATATCAAAAACTTTATTACGTAAAAAACTATATTTTTAGCATTGCTCAATACTATTAGGATCTTCAAACCAATAGCATTGACATCTTGATACCTTCCAACATTATAAAAATAGCAGGTGTTGCTACCCTCTTATTGAATACAACTATTTTACCGTTAGGATTTTTGAACATATGAAGATCGTTTATTGACTAATGAAACCTATGTAACAAAAAGGTCCTGTTGCAACTGTCTAGGACATACCGTTTATGTTCAAGACGCATGTGAATATTCGCTCAGCCATACAAAGCCCATAGAGTGTATAGGCAATGCTGCGAACACGCATGTGATGTGCTCATGGCACAGACGATGGTGGACATTCATTGTAAACAACATGTACAATACTGGTAAAGGCGCAGACCTGTTAGTCCCTGGCATTTTACGTACATATCGTTGCAGCCAGTTGTGAACGAAATGTTGTGCCGCAGGTAATTGAAACATGTCTAAATGGTATTGTGTTCGTCAACCTGACAATAAACCAAACACGAACATCTTATGGTGAGAACAACAGTGTCGGTATCAATGTTGATATGGCCGCTGCAACTACGCCGCAGCGTTCTAATGATTACGACGCTTGTCTCCCAAAAATGCGATGCAGTTTTAATCACCGCCGGGGGCACACCAATTTCCACATATGGAAATCGTGCCGGTAAAAGTCCGTAGGTCTGTTACTTGTATCGGGGTTCTCTCACTCTCCTTATCCTCCATCCTAGTGCATTAACAAGTTCACGCCATAAAGCCCCTCTTTGGCTCTCAAGATCTTAGATGTTGTGAGCCGTTCGAATGTTTTCATTCATTCATTCATTGTGACAGTACTACTAAAAGAAGTCATTTATGTTTTTTGCGGATTCTGAGCTCATAAAATCGCTTTTATGTTTGTTGCACTTTTACAGTTGTTTATGACAGTATTTGTTCAATTTCAGTACAGTGCAGCATTGCTATCACGTGATACTTTGTTTTTCAAATGCAGTTCACTCACAACAGCAACCCACGGAACTACTACAAGATGTGTATTACGAGTAGTCTGCATTGTCTGTTATGTATGAATTCTACTTCTCGAAGGTGTCGGGGCCGTGGTGCCGAATGGTCAGATCATTCGCCTCCCACCATGTCGATCCTGATTCGATACCCTCAGGGGTCGGTCCGCGGATTTTCGCATGTGGAAATCGTGTCGGACCATGCCGTTGGTCGGTGGGTTCTCTCAGGGATCTCCCGTTTCCCTCGTCCTTCCATTCCGGTGCTGATCCAGACCTCATGTCATCCCTCACCGGAGCTAAAGACCTCGATGATGAGTGCTGACCAAAATCTCTCACTCAAAGGTGTTCGGCAAAAACTGTTTATTTCGACAAGACTTAAAACTGTCTGAACCCGTCTTCCAAATGAAGGGAATGTCATGACCTGTTACACGTTCAAAGAAGTCGCGTGACCCATTTATTGCTGCATCATGTGGGTATCCTAAATGTGTATGCACTATTAATTTTAAAACCAAGAATTTAGGGGTTGTATTAGTCATACTTAAGAGACTGAAAATTAATACAATCTTTTTGTTATTATTTTTTTTGCAAGTTTTACCACACACAGATAATCGTGTTTGATTTATTGTCTGTATGACAAACACAATACCATTTAGACCTGTTTCAAATGCCTTGGATCCACTATTTTCATTCACATCTAGCTGAGAAATACGATTATAAATGTTGATATTCAGAAACTTTTTAATTCCTTAATATTAAGTTTAGGCGAAATATACAAAACATCATGTCTGCTTATTTTTTAACGAATCACATGTGTTGTTTAAAAACACGCTATATATACATATGTATATGCCTAATCTTTAAGAATAAAACAATGCATGATGAAATCTTCGCATCAATATTTTTTATAGTTAGTTGTGAAACTACTTCTCCAGATTGTAATATTAAATAAATAAAATTTTCTGAAGCATGATGGAATAAAATTTACTAACGTAACATTTTACCTTAACAAAATTATATGAATTATTTATATACTTAAAACTTCATTACAAATGCCGTAATTACTAAATCAGGGACGTAGAAACTGGTAAGTTATTGAAGATTTACTTGTTTACGAATAATAACGGCATATAAGTGTTAATAATACAAATTTTGCTGCATGTATGGAAATATTTAGTGAGGTATTTTCGTGTAACACATTGCAAACAACTTAATTAATAATTTATTTAACTAACTTTTATTTTGGTTTTATGGCAATATTTTTCTTCTTTTTCAACGTTAGCAAAGGCTTTCATCACTCTCTGAATGTATAGGAGTAGAGCATGTAAAATTAAAAATTATGGTCAAATTATATAAACTGACCGTCGTAATTCACAGTAACGTATAAAGGAAATCGTGTATATTGTATTTATTTGGAATCATGCAGTTATTATTTTTATTTTGACACAGGTTCATAGACAGACACAGAAATAGTTGTTGATAAATTAATTAGTATTACAATTATACTGTGTGATTGCTGTCTAGGTGACTAACTGCAAAATAGACCTTCATCGTCGCTGCCTAATGATACTCAATAAATGACAGTACAAAATGTTATTTTACGTTTAAACGTGTTGCAGGGTGTATTAAGCTAGTAATCGTATTTTATTTATATCATTATATACCTATTCAATAATAACTTTTAGAGCTTTGCTATAATTTGCAAGATTGTGTTAGTAACTACGACATTGTTACAATTTTAGAGCGTAAAATACAATACTGGTATTGCTTTCGGGGTGAAAAATAAAAAAAAATATTTAATTAAAATGTGTAGCAAACAACAAATATGATGTGCTGTTCTGGGAAATTTGTTCTAAACGATCACAGTTTTTTCTTTCTTACCACACGAGCAGGGGTGTCTGGCTAGGAACGAAATTAAACCAGAAAAATGAATTTGCCATAACGCAGAATAATAGACTGCTCACTCATATATTAGGAACGATGTGTTATCGGCGGCAAGGCGAAGAGTAAATGTGAATGTGTTATAAAGCAAGATTAGTAGAGAATGAAGAAACTGATAAGTGTGTCGGAGACCAACAGCCCTTGGCTCCATAAATAAAGCTAGTCTGACGGGGCGAGGGCTTCCACTCCATTGTTCCTCTGGGGGAGATGGCCGAGTCCTGGCAGCAGGACGAAGAGAACTTCCTCCAGGATCTCAGGAATATCTCACGGGGAAAATTCGCCGACTCGTCTCCGGGAATCAGCTGGTTGTGTGCGTGTTCAATGGGGCAAGACGAGAGCCTATGTCCTGGGATACGGGGCGCCTCTTTCGCAGCGTCGTAGATAGTATCAAGGCTTGCCGACAAGACCGGCAGAACGTGCTGCTAGCGCGAAGCTGCTGAAAGCCGTGAACATCACTTCGTGCGGTCTGTGAAAGGACTGCAGTATGATTGTATCTTGTGTTTCACATTGCACTAAAATTTACATGAACAACTGCTCTCGTACTTTACCTTTTACCTTTTGAAATTATCATAAAAGGGTTTTGTTTAACCTTTCAAATATCCTATTATTTTACTTTAAATATCCGATTTCAATAAGCTAAATAACATAAAGATTAAAATAATACAGTATTATTCCATTAACTATAAGTGAAAATTTTAAATTTGTAACTCTTTAACTCTACAAATTAAATAAAAACTTTGGCATGTAATAAAATATTGAGGCAACGGAACACCCTGGCCAACTGTTTTATATATATATATATATATATATATATATATATATATATATATATATATATATATATATATATATACATACATATACACATATACGTACATATATGTTGGGCAATGTATTATGTGGTATATATATATATACATACACACACACCTCAGAGGCATATTTTTCAGGAAAGCAGATTGAAGAGTGGGATTTACTAGTGAATTCAGCTGCTTAACACCCAAAAATTTGGGTTTTTGAAACAACACAGACTTGGTGTTGTATATCACTGGAAACTACTTAAAACTGTGGTAATGTTTATCGTAAAACGCGCACTTTGAGAAAAATTTAACACAGTGTCTTATGCGTGCGAGGTGTATATATATATATATATATATATATATATATATATATATATATATATATATATATATATATATATATAATTCGACTACTATAGTGCAGATATAAAAACAAACTTTGTAACATAGCATTTTGTCCAATGTTACAGATGCGTATAAATTTCAATTTATTTGTAAATGAACCTAGGTATTTACTATTCTATGACCATAGTTACCACGTGCCAGGAAGAATGTAAGTTTTAATTGTCTATGTGTTGAATGTATAAGGTATTGTGGTTTTGAGACGTTAATGACTTCTACAGCTTTTATATCTATGCTAGGAATATTTTGTTTTGTATCGCGGATTACAACCTGATCTGATCATATTGGCGAACAAACCCGGGGTAAGCTACGAGGAAAGTATTGATTGGAATGGGTGTTGCGACGTTTAAACAAGAGAAGTAGTTTTGTTGAAGAACGATTGAGAAAATTTTATGGAAGGAAGAACGTTCTCGTCCATGATGCCGAACAGATGTGTAGTCAAGAAGACCTGAGGATTTCTTCGACGAGACGCTGAATTGTTCATACGCGTCGTCAGAAAGGTCTCACTTTACTTCTAAGACTTATACCAGGAGAATTTCATTGGAAAATCATACACGATGTCAACGCCGAAGAAGGACGTTCCAGGGAATTGAAAATAAGAGCCCGTGGATCAGGCCACTTCGTGTTCGTTGCTGTCCAAGTCTCCGAAGTCTACAGTTCGACGGGTCCGCTATTCGATGAACGAGGGGAACGAAAGCTTCATCTGAGGACGAAGAGGTCGCGATCGTCTTACGAGCATCGGGAGTACGTGGTCGCCGCCCCAGGACGAGAAGGATGTGGTCGAATGAGTATCGAGGGATGATCAAGAGACAACCGTCCAGACCTACTACAAGACATCCTCGGTAAGACCCACCCAAACTACGCCGTCGTGTCTAGTTTCCGAAAATTTTGTTGATTAGACAGAACGACATCAAAATTCTTCTTATATCTCAACGGGTGTGATTCACTTCAAATGAACAAAACCTGAGATCGACCTGAGATTTCTAAACTTGAGCTAGCAATGAGTTTAAGAAGTTTATAAGTTGTTCCGGGAACAAACAGAAAAATGGAAATATCTATAACACAGAAAACCAAGTAGAACCCGGGTTTGTAAGTTAATTGATGGTCAGGTTCGTACCCGAGTTAAACACCTTGGTCACGGTAGAAACACATCATTTTTAAAATTCATACACTATCATAATTCCTGCTTATTTATTTATCTAGTTGCCTGACTTGTCTGTAGAAGTCATTATTTTTCCTATCATATGAATTCTGTTTAAATATACTTCTTATGACTTCTACAGGCGTTTGGTTTCCATTTGGTCAGTAG